>VYYJ01000537.1:0-54073 GCA_021029165.1 Cyphoderus albinus
TGTAGAAACTCAGCTTACATGTCGATTTTTCCTACTTGTCGAAAATCTGAGCTACACTTCGTGTTTACGAATTCCCTATTAATGAAAATTAACATTTTTCTGCTCTTCTGACAGTTATGGATTGATGATGCCTGTGGTGATCGATTTTGGGTCGATGCAGCCTCTTGCAAAAATGTTGTCGAGAACATTATCTGTTCCTTTGGAACGACTATTCCTAATCCTAGTCTCCTGCCACCAAGTGATGGTGGCCCAGGATCTCAACTTCCATCGGGAGCATCTTCTCCCTCGCTAGGATTGTCTGATGAATCTATTCAAGTTGAGGCAACGCAGATCATTCTTGATCAAAAATCTGAATTACCAGTGATGAACAGGTAGCTTGAATATAATTTAGAACTTGAATCAACGTATTTTTGTGCATTATTGCAATTATGTCTAATTATCTAATAAATGTCCATTTTATTCCTATAGGTATCTGGGAAAGGAATCAGTTTTGGAGAACATTGTTACTGAACATGTAAACGATATTCTTACTAAAAAGGCTCCCGACGTTCCACGAAACCTTATCAAGGCGCTTTCTCAAGCTTGCGGTCTTGGAGGAGTTAGAACTTTCGTCGTCAGTCGTCTTGAGCAATGGTTGCACAATCCAAAGTGCGGTAGGCACGCACAAGAAGTCTTGCTGACTTTATGCATTAATGCAAATTGTAATACAAACGCAGATTCTGAAGTTGTAACTGCAGTTTGTAAACTGAGAATGAAAACGAAACCACTTATGTTGTTTCACGCTCTTGCGATAAGGTAAGCCAGTTAAAATTAAAAATCATGTTAAACAATTTTTCTTATCGTGTTTTTAAATTCCTAAAGGGAAATGGTTCGTGACAATGATCCCAACCTCCGCCATGTCCTGAATTTGGTAGTCTACAACGAGCTGTCAGTTGCATCACAAAGAAATGCAAATAATCTGCCAATCCTTGGATCAATTGTTTCCGGTTGCCCGGAATCTCGACCTGTGTTGGCTGGAATATTCTTAGACATCCTAGCCAAGCGGGAAGATTTCCACCCTGCACTTCGTTTGCTTCTTCGGGAAATAGTTAAAAATTCTCGTTCTGAATGTGACTTAACAAAGTTTTTAAAAGGACTTATCTCCAAACGACAGGTATGTCAGTGTCTAGTTTATTAAGATTTTAGTAAAATTTTGAGATTGAAATTGACAAAAACTTTGATTTTCACGCTTTAGGAAGTGACATGGGCACCAGAATTTAGAGAAAGGGCTTGCCTTGCCATTGCAGATCTGTTAATGCTATGCATGTTTTTATCTGTCTCTCCACAAGTTCGAGAAGCATCTATGGTCCGCGGCGACTCTAAGGATCAAACAACATTAAACGTCAATACTTTTTTAAACATCATTCAATTCCAGTTATTTCAAATGTACAAAATAACATAAAAGTTGTATCTCATTTTAGAATTTTAGAAAATTAGTTTCAAATATGCAAAATGATGCCGTTTCTTGGCTGTATACTGAAGTTCCGAAAACTTTTCAGCCACAAAAGAGTGTGTTCATGACTGCTTTGCACAAGGTAAAGTTATGTCTTTCTTTTACAAGCCGATTGTTATCTATCAACACTTACTGATTTAATATTTTTGCAGGTTATATTAAAAGACACAGCTAATGATTTGATGACCAAAGACGGCTGGCCTCCGGATGCAGAGAAATCATTGTTTAGTCGTTTAGCTCTTGATGTACCAGTAAGTTAATTAAATAGCAAAGAATGTTTCCAATGTTTAAATGGTCAGGAATAAGAAACAGGCTTTTTACTTCAGGTGTCAGAAAATGTGATAATTTGGATTTGCCTAATGGGATTGCACAAGGACTTTCCAATTATTCAACGAGATGTGATTGAATTAATTGAGCAATTAATTATCCGTGCTGCCACTCATCGAACTGTTCTCAAATTTCAAAAGCCGGAGATGTATGAGCTGTTATTCCGGCTGTCAGAGTACAAGTATCCAGATGAAATTATATTGCCAGAAGCGTAAGTTAATCAGATTATTTTTAGCCTTAAGTCACAATGAAATTAAGTGAAGTAAGGCTAATTTTTTGTTGAATTTTTAGTTACGAACCTCCAAAGCTTGCGATTTCCCAACTTTACTGGAAAGCTTGGCTTGTGTTATGCATTTTAGCCGCCCACAATCCGCAAAACTTTGGCAAACTGGGTTGGGACCAGTATCCAACACTTCGAATTTTAATGGAGATGTGCATGACCAAGTATGTTTGGAGAATTTAATTTGCTGTTCGACGTTGTTCCAGTTCCAATATTCCTAATATTTTATTATTTCTAAATTCTCTACAGCCATTTCCATTTTCCACCAGCTTCCTCCGCAGAAGACATGGAAGATTTAATGAGCCAAGAAATCCAAACTGTAGCTACAGAAAAACATGAAATTTTAGAGTTTGAAACGCATTTGGCAGCAGCTTCTTCGAAGCAAGTCATAAATGAAAGGAACAGTCTGTTATTGTCACAGGTGAAGTCCCTTACATAACAAGAATTTGTTGATTTTTACACAAACTTGAAATGACGCATAATTTCTCTTGACTTCAGCTAATGCGACTTGATCCGTTTGGACAACCAAGGAGTCCACCACAGGCATTCCTGGTGCAATTACAACATCTAAATGTTGAACTTAACCTTGGTCATCTACTATGTCGGTCCAGAAATCCTGACTTCCTCTTGGATTTAATTCACAAAAATTCACAACCAATGCCATGGCTGTCTCAGCTTGTGTCCGAAGGTTCATTTGACATGCTGCCAATTCAATGTCTGTGTGAATTTTTGCTTGGACAAACGGACAAATTGATTAAATCAAAAGGCATCGATATTGTCAAATCTGAGGAATCCATTGCACCCGAGAAAAGCCCCAGAAAGCATTCTAAAGGTTCTGCGGCTGCTGCACCACCTCCAGAAACAACAAAAGATACGAAAACGCTGCAGCTGCTGCACCATCTTCAGGATGTGGTTCATAGTTCCAAAGAACCGACGGATGCGCGAGAAGTGATTGAGTACTTTCTTCGAAGATTGGCTTCAGCAAAGGTACAAAGTCGATCTCAAGCTGTTCAAGGTTTGCAGTTGCTCTTTGCCCCTCCTGGAAAAGTGGAAGTTGTAGAAAACTGGCTTATGGATTGTCTTCCCAGTCTGCCAATTTTTGCCGATATACAAGGATCAGTTCTGACTTTATTGCGACAAGCCCTCCAAACTGAGACAGAGCCTCAGTTAATTTTCAAATACGTTGAATTTTTACATGTTTGGGGCGGTGTGATAGACTTAGAAGGGAACAGTTTGGTTTTAGATGTTGCTCAACTCATAACGGAACGGAATATTTTAATGTCCGTTATGCTGAGCAATGACACATCGGGATTTGAACCATTCTTTGACATGTTTCTTGGTTATATACGGAAGGTTAGCTCGCTTTGATTGATCTGAATTTGGATCGTTTAATTGAAAAACGTATAATTTTATTTTAAATGGATATGTTTAACGTTATATTTGCATATTAATTTTCATTCTTCTGTGATTTACAGGTCAGGGGCCCTCAGAAGAATGAATACAGATGGTCTGAAAATGAAGATATTTTGTTAGTCAGGTGGACTGAGGAGAGACTTGAAGCTACAATGGATGTTCACATCATTCATTCGACAGCTGTCCTTCTTCTCATGTATTACAGTGTGCGCACAAAACTGTGCAAACTGAAAGGAGAGAGTATGCTGATAAAACGTCCACTTGACATGAAGTTTGCCGAATTGATGGACATTTGGTTTCCTGCCTGCAATCCTAACGCCAACGCTCCGAAGGGATTCCTCCTGAATACTACAGAAGAAGTGCAGCTTTACCCGCTGTGGTTGAAAATTCGAATGGCGAGATCGGTTAATCCTAGACTGGTAGAAGCCGCATTGAACGAAGTCGATGAAGAAACATTGTTCGGATTTTTTCAGTCTTTTGGATTTCCACAAAAGTCGATGTCGTAAGTGTTCACTAATTAACTGAACTTGTTAGTTAAGTCAAATGTTTTTATCAAAGTTTTATTTTCTGTTAGAGCATTGCTGTACTGCTTGGACACAGCAGTTGAGCGGAATCCGGAGAAATCCAAGGCACTTGTAAAAAATCCAAAGTATATGATGTCACTTATCAAAGTTCATCATAAAAAGGGAGTCGTTGGTGGTAAAAAGTTTTACAAGTTTCTTCAGCATTTAACTTCAGAGGATGCGCCAGTACTGGCTTCACAACATTCTTCAGCAGTTAGACCACAGCTTAACATCCCAACGACCAAGGAACATTCCCGCAGTCAATTGCGGTTGAAATCTTCCATGCAAGATAAGAGCAGTAAGCAAATCGCAAGATTTATTCGGAATGACCACGGTTTGGGGAACTCTTCGGGATCTTCAATGAACTATGAACCAGAGGCGTGTGATGAAGAAACCAGTCGAATGAAGATTGCAAATCTGTCAAAACAACTTTTTATACTATCTTCACCACCTGCATCACGGAGGCGATCATCTGCCCCGGTTGACCCTAATTCCTCTTTTGAGGGTCCTTACAGTGCGATTGCTGGAAGACATTATTCTAGTGGCAGTGGTGCTCTGGTGCCAATGGATGTTGATGTGGACAACTCGCCAAATAATCTTGGAGAATTGGTTGACTCTATTACTTACATTGAGCCTTGCATCGTCAGACACGCTATGGATTTCCAGGTAATGTTAAGTTTATAAAATCCATTTTTATATTCATCCCGATTTTTCGAGAATTTTCAATAAAATTTGACTTCGCATTTAATAAAATGCAGCTTCCTCTGCTATTTGGTCGAAACGAAATTCATCCCAATTGCCGATCTTTTCTGATGACGGTGTTAACTCATCAAGCTGGATGGGAAACGGTTGAGAATTTAATCAATCTTTTTCTTCGTGAATTTGATTTCACGTAAGTAAATAATACGTTGAATCATTTATTCCAACCAACAAACGAAACAGACAATTAGAAGATTTTGGCCATAATTTGAACTTAAATTCATAGGTACGATCCTGCTACCGTACTTGATTTAATCTCTGCGACGAGTTCAAATCCAAAGCTCTGGCAGGGCATTGACAAATATGTGCCCAGGCATCAGAAAGCGATAGCTCCATTCACACTAACCAATAATCAAGTAAGAAGATTGCATATTGAAAAATGAAATATGAATAATTAACCAAAACTAAAACTAGCCATTAAATTTAATTGGTTGTATTGTGTTGCAATTGTTTAGTTGCTTGTAATGGCGGAGTACATGGTTGAAGAAATTAGTCAAGTGGAAGTGAAAAGCACAAAATTCTCTATTACAAATCTGTTGGGACCATCTCAACCTTCTCAATTGAAAGGTTCGAAAGCTGTTCGAAATGGATTACAAGAACGGGTAAAATTGTGGCTGGAATGCTGCCAGCAGGACAGAGACATAGTGGATAATGTGATCTCAAATTTGATGGAGAAAAAGTAATGTGCTTTGACTATTTTGAATATATGTTACCTTTTTAAATTCGTCATCAGTAACTCATTTTAAATTAATATTATAGAGGCAAGAATGCATGTGCCAAAAAGATGGTTGCCCAAATTTACTTGGAATTTCCGGAGGTTGTATTTGTTGAGAAGTGGGCAGCGAAAGCCGAAGAGATGAATTTCACTGAGGAAGAAATTACATGCGTTATGGACACCATTTCTCATTCATTGATAAACGCCATTGCTAATACGCAGCCTGGAAAAGACTGGGCCAAGAAAGCGAGTCATGAAATTGAAATCTGTCTGAGAAAGCTTGCATGCGTGCATCCAACACTTTTACTGAGGTTAGTCCCTCATCGAAAATATTCACTGAATTTGTTTGTTGCTATAATATTAATATTACAATAATGTATTAATTATGACATTTGTAGGCAACTTCCGCTAATGGGAACCCTGTTAGAAGGTCGTGCTCATTTGGACTTTTCGGCGTTTCATCAGCAAAATCATCAGATACCATTTGTTGTCTTTCTTGGTTTACTCGACCTCATGCAGCCCCACGTGTTGAAACATTTCCAACCGTTAAAGGCTGGTTTCACTCTCTACTTCAAAGTATTTCAGGTGAATTTGAAAAATTCAAAGACTACTTAATGAAATAAATTATTAATTTAACTTATTAGTGAATAAACCTATAACTCTTGTGCAGAGTTACGGACACTTGAAAGACTATAGTTCAAGTTTGAGTCGGTTCTCGGTTCTTCTTCACAACTTTTTGTCTGCTAATCCAACTGAAGTGAAGGAATTTCTTTCACCTTACTATACAACACTCAGGTAAAGGATAACCGCTCATAAACTATTTTTTTTAAATTACGACTCAGACAAGACATCTGTATGTTCACCGACATTTGTTATTTGCAGAGAGTTGTCTTTAGTTAAGTACTACGTTGATGTGCATCCTTTGCAAAACCTGTTGAGTTTTCTCATGCCTCCCAGTATGGCTTCTGATGTGAACGTTGCAACACCAGTTCAAGTAAAGAACGTCGGATCCGATGCTCAAACTGCTGCCTTTGTCGCAAATCTGAATGACAGATTACTAAGAGCTGCCAATCATGACGGTATTTGTAAAATTGAAAACAAGTGATTTAGGTAGCCATTACATGAAGAAAATCAAAGAAATTAATACATTATTTGTTTGAAATGTTACAGACCTCATTCCCCTTTTGCAAGATCTTGAGACCTTTTCCGCAAGAAATCCAGGAGCCCTCTATCACTTTTCCGAACATTTGAGTCCTTTACTAAACTCGGAAAATGATTCTTGTCGCAGCTTAGCACTATCCTTGATTATCAAACATGTTACTTACAGTCCAAGTAAGATTTTGAATTCTTTTACCCATTTTACGAATGAATGACAAAAAGGTTTTACTCGTTTTTATTTCGTTAGGTTCCTGTAATTCGTACCTTGAATCAATGATCCAGGCATTGGAGTCAAGAAATTCACATGTTCGTGATTCTGTCCTGGATAGAATCCATGAGTTTATCGTTCTCTGTCAAGGTAAGCTATAATTAGTAACATTTCTAAATTATGGAAATCTTTTAGTTGTACCGAATAAGGATGTACCGATGTATTTTTTTTAATTTTAGAAAGTGGAGAAGAAATTCTGATGAAGATATTTGATCTGGGAGTCTCCTCAAACATTAATGTGTTAGCTGCACTAAAGAAGTCACTTAGTTTATTAAGGAATTACAGTTGCGGAAATCAATTTTAACTGTAGATTTTCAGGCCTGACTAGAACAATTAAAATCAGCAGATACGTCACCAGAAGACGTAATTTTAATTGGTTCGCTAAAATGCGGAAGATTATAAAGTAACCTTTAATAATTAGACAATAATATGAGCGACTTGTTATTTCTAATTTGTTACTAATATTTTTATCAAACATGTTTTGTCACTATTTTCGCAAAAATAAAAGGACTTGCTAAATAAATAAAAGTTAATTTTACTACATACAAAACATTCTACGTTTATTCACTGGAAAAGTAGCCTTCTAAGTGCGTATGTTAAATGCGTAGTTCACATTACAAAATTCATTGGGCATGAAACGGCTATAATAGCGCTATATAAAAAAGAAATCGAAAATTCTTTAATTTTTCAGGTTCTTTCTAAGTAGGATATAGTATAAAATCCCCAGGATCCTTGCTGTAAGATGTCGTAATGTAATAAGGAAAGTTTGGGAAAAGGCAACATCATTTACTATCACACGTTGATCGTCAACATCTCAAATCTCAACCAACAACAATTTTCATAACAAGAAATGCTGAACAAAGTGAGTTCGTTCTTTTCTCTGCAAGCATAGGATTTCATTTAAAGACCAATCCAGTCGAGTTCCATTGAGAAAATTTGATTGAACCTGTAAACGATAATCTGGTAATATTCGGTGTCTGAAGGTCGCCCTTTTAATCAGGGCTATGACCTAGACCATTCATGAATTCCAACTAGATCTAGAATCCAATATTATCCAAATAAATTATCTAATGTCTTATTTTTTATAGATTAAATCAAAGGGGGTAACGAAATAAGATTTTCATGTCAGGATTTTATCTTCTTGTCAAGTTATAAGGTAAAAAGCTCCATTTTTACTCAAAACTATTTTCTAATCACACCAAAACGTCAGCACTTTAAGAGTAGCTGACCGTAAATACGGTCAGCGTATATAACCATATGAAGCCGACAAAGTTTAATTTATGAGGATTATCATTTCTAGGGTAAAAGAGAGAAAATTACAATTACAAATTACAATGCAACACGGTATTATTTCAAGTATTATTTGCTTTTATAGTGACCAGACATCAGTTTTTTCAAGTATGTTATAAATAATATGTATAAAATGTGAAAGTGAAGCAGCTCTCTCTCAATCTCCAATAACCAACAACGCAACGTCACAACAATATCCCACGTGAACAAAAAGTGGGCAGTGGTCCGTTTTAGTGACAACCACATCAGAAAAGTGCTCATACAAACTGATACAGACGGCAGAAGTATACTGATAATTAGAGTTGTTTATAATATCTATGTTTCATTGGTTGTTTGTTACTTTGTTACATGAAGGATTTCTAGTTTCAGAGATCCAGCCAAATAACATCTCTCTCTAATCTCTCACCGTCGCAGAAGTAAATAGGTAGGTCTTCCCTGCTCAGCTAGAGTTAGAGCCAAGTAAGTGGAATGTGGAAAGATTTGGATTTCTTTGGATCAACAGATTATGCAACACTTAATGCAACCCCATGAACCATTATACTAACAATTAACGTGGAACATGGCGTGCGTTATTTACGTTCATTCACTCATCATGACTATGACTTTCTACATTTCCTATGCTTATACATTATAAGGCACAGTCTCAAAAGGCGCTTTAAGCCAGCGTTAAACTGTAATTCTGTACATAATAATTAAGGAACAAGTGCCCATATATCCATGGGTGTGTTGTCCCGTTCGCTGCGCTTGCTTGGCTCGAATTACACATCTACTACATGCTAAACTAAAGTGTGATATAGGTATATCGTAGCTGCCTGACAGCTCTGATTTCCACTTTAGAATACAGAATAAGGGGGTCAAAATATTATGCAATGGAGACCTGGTACATTTTATGTAGTTTTTAATGGCGATTCTAACGGTTCCAATTTCAGGTCCGGCCGTTTACCTGTGCCGGAAGTTATGAACATCTAAATATATACATAATAAATAATGAACATATTTACCTACATATTAAATCGCTTATGTTGATAGTGATAAGCGAGAAACGTTGTAACAAAACAAAGTTTTCACAACCACAGCGACTTTCACCGGCGACTTTCACTGGCAACTTTCACCGGCAACTTTCACCGCGGCGACTTTCACCTCGGTAACTTTCACCGGCAACTTTTCCCGCGGCGACTTTCAGCCCTGCGATGCGCAGTGATAATATGAAATAGGTAGTAGAATTACAGTAGTGTATCAAGTCAAATAAATGTGATTTAAGGTTTGTTTCTACATTTTTTCATTTAGAAAAACAAGTGAGATTTTTAAGCCGCCTTCATTTTATTGAGGTGTGTATTGCTTCCCTTCACAAACCAAGTGACATTCCTTCATTCCCTACTTTTTCGAACCTTCCCTCAGTCAGTCAAGGAAGGGTAAGGAAGGGAAGGGTACCTCTGGGTAGAATATGCGCGGACAAATATATATGCAACACATTCAGACAGAACAAATTATAATAGAGTATATAAAAATGCCGTCTTGACGTGTTAAGTAGGCAATGTTCCATTCTCTGTCTGTACAGCCCTGTGACCGGTTTCTGCGGTTTCACATGATGGTAATCGCATATTATTTTTTCGCATTCGCATATCAACAGATCGCAATCGAATTCATGGATGCATGTTTTTCCACTCATGTTTCTTCGGAAGAGCTTTATATCCTCGTCCGTCCGTGTCCTTCTGATATTCTCTTATGGAGGTCCGCTCCACTGTAACTTGTAACTTTTATAACACGCAACTTTATGCCATATAGTCTCTTACACATGATCCGCAACCATCTCGTTTGGCATTGGCACAAGTTCTACATGTTTCACAGTCACACATAATATCACATTGATGAAACAAACCCCTATACGAAAGGCTAAGATGCAATGGTCGTCAGTCGTCAAGAGCCTGAAGTACTGGACAGACCATTTAACAAACTTTCCACGCTCATTTTTGCTTAATTGAGAAAGTTTTCATTCTGAATTCCTGAAGTATTTTGGAAACGTATACTATTAAAATAAGATGCATTCTCAAAAGTTGCCATCTACCGTATCACTTTTGTGGAAAAATCATGGCGTTTCCACTGCCGCCAAGTCAGCTAGCTCAGTTAGAGCGAGGTACAAAAAATATTCTGGTTTCTGATTAATTTCTACTTCTACCTGCCTTTTAAGGTCCTTAACCAATACGGTTATTAAGGACCGTGCTTTTTAGCACCTATAAAACCTAAAGTAAACGTGTATAAACTTACCATTCAACCGCCATCCGCCGGCATTTGCTTTAATAATCATTTAAAAATACCTGAGGAACATTAACCAACCCACCAGTTTTTCATGAAAGGAATTTATTTTTTCCGTTGTTCATCAGCCAATAAAAACAGAAATTCACAGAATTTTGTGTTCACAATTCACGCTCTTTCGTGCTTTTTTACAGTGAAAGTTTCACTTCAGTGTGAGCTCACCTCAAGTGCAACTGAAACGAACTGAAACATAAAATTGTACACATAAAATTCAGTAACTTTCTCTGCTTTCTCTTTCTCCGGTGAATTTGGCATCGGCGTGTTACTGGCACGTTTGACGAAATCTTTTTAGTTAAAGTGGTCTAAAATGGGTACAGATATAAAATAAATTATCGTATATGAGGATTTGCTCAGGCTCAATCTCAGTTCAATAAACTCTAGCTTTGTTTGATTTAACGGTTTTTAATTTTTTTTAAATGCATTACTACATACAAATAGTAATAGTACTAGTAGTAGCACTATGAACATAATTAATTACTAAACGAAAGCATAAAGTTTACAATTACAATTAAGATGATGAGCGTCTTATTCAGAGTGAAATGAAGGACAAGTGTAAATTAGGGTATCCGTTTCCTTGCTTGTTTCAGCTCGTGGTGGGCGAACGTGGAGATGGGTCCTCCTGATGCCATTCTTGGAGTGACGGAGGCTTTCAAACGAGACTCAAACCCTAACAAAATTAATTTGGGTGTTGGTGCTTATCGCGATGACCAAGGAAAACCTTATGTACTTCCATGTGTCAAATTGGTAAGAGGAAAGTTCACTTTTCTTTTTTGACCCACACTGACACGTACATATTAATGATGCGTTCTTGTTATTTGTTGCAGGCTGAAGAACGAGTTGCCAAAAAGGGACTGGACAAGGAGTACGCACCAATTTCCGGTGTTGCAGAGTTTTGCAAAGCCGCAGCCAACCTGGCTTTGGGAGATAACAATCAATACTCTGCCAATGGATTGGTAAGAAGTTGGATTAAGTCGCTCACATTGATTTACATAAAAGATGAACCAAAAATAATAAAAATTATCTCTTTCAGAACGCTACAGTTCAAACCATTAGTGGAACCGGATCCCTGAGAGTGGGTGGCGCCTACTTGCAGAAGTGGTTTCCAGGAAAGAAAGACATCTACCTCCCGAGTCCAACTTGGGGTAATCACATTCCGTTATTCAAGCACTCCGGGCTTGAGGTGAAGCAGTACCGCTACTACGACCCCAAAACCTGTGGCTTTGACTTTAAGGGGGCATTGGATGACATCAATAAAATCCCTGAAGGATCCATCATCCTTCTCCACGCCTGCGCCCATAATCCCACTGGAGTGGATCCTCGTCCAGAGCAATGGGCAGAATTGTCACAAGTCATTAAATCTAAGAAACTCTTCCCCTTCTTCGACATGGCATATCAAGGATTTGCCTCTGGTGATATTGACCGTGATGCCAATGCGGTGAGATTGTTCCTTAAGGATGGTCATCAGGTTGCTCTTTCCCAGTCCTTTGCAAAGAACATGGGCCTATACGGTCAGTCTCTTTCGTAACTATATTCAAAACATTTTATTTTATTTTATTATAACTTTTTATTTTTGGGATAATTTAGGTGAACGAGTTGGAGCATTTTCTCTCATTTGTACATCGAAAGAAGAAACTGATCGCGTGATGTCCCAGCTTAAGATTTTAATCCGACCCATGTATTCAAACCCTCCAATCAACGGAGCCAGAATAGCAGCTGAAATTATGAATGATGCAGGTCTGCGAGCCCAATGGTAAGTACCAAGTTAAAACAACCAACTTAAACCAACTTTGTCTTAACCAAAAACATTAAGAAATCAAATATTAATATTGTTGCATTTTCAATCCAGGTTAACCGAAGTTAAGGGCATGGCTGACAGAGTTATAAGCATGAGAACTCAGCTCAGAGACAATTTGAAGAAGGAAGGTTCGACGAAGAACTGGTCTCACATCACTGATCAAATTGGCATGTTCTGTTTCACGGGAATGACTCCAGAGCAGGTTGGAAAGTTAACCAAGGAGCACAGTGTGTACCTCACAAAGGACGGCAGAATTGCAATTGTCGGAATCACAACGAAAAATGTTGGCTACTTAGCTCATGCAATGCATCAAGTAACAAAGTAAAATGCATTTGAAATTAATCTTTATCAATCCATCAACCCTGCGTTTAGACAATACTAAAAAATGCTATACGTTTTGCATTACATGCAAATATAAAATAATGCCCTGAGTTGAGTGTAAAGTTAAACTGAACAGTATAATATTTTATTTGGGTTAGCTTATTAATTTCTATCAATAAACTGATCTGACTAAAATTGTAAATAACTTTTAATTTTCTGTAACAATGTGTAGCATCAATTATTCAATGTGAGTTACTCGTACAAAATCAGAAGAATTTTAGTTTATGTATGTTGAAGAGAGTTTTAGTTTGCCTTAAAATAAAATGATTAATTCACTCTGCAAGGTCGTTTAAAGGTTGTACAAAAGGATTTTATTTACTCATCCTTTGTGAGAATCGTTCATGGGTCATAAAGTAAACACTGTTTAGTTATTAATGACTTAGTTGTGAAATCTGCTACTTTTAAATACTCTTCCGAACATTAACTCACTGAAACACTGGGAACTATTTAATTATGAAATTGCTGTTCAACATCAGTACTATTAAATCTTATCTTCAAACACAATCGAAGGTTCAGCAAAATTAAACATATCCTCTGCATAATATTCCTCTGGAATTGGCTCTTCAGATTCTTCTGGATAATGGGTGGGAAAAGGAAGCGTGCTTCTATCCACTCTATAAACACAAATAGCAGATAATTATTACAAAAATTCTACTCACAAACAAAATTGATGTAGTCGAGCTCAAACTCTCAAAATGTTAATAATAATATCAAATATTTATTTGCTTTGCACATACAAATCGGTGGGCAAAAAGCTGTCACAAATTGTGACAAACTTTCCAATTTCTCCCATCACAGAAGCTCCTCGAACATAAATTACATTATATTTCGTATTGATCCTCAAAATCTGTTTCATGACCAAAGAAATTGAACCAACAGATTAAAACAATTTTTCGAATAAAGTTCAATTCAATTGAAGCAAAAAAAATAGTTTAAACCTCTACTCCCACTAATTTCCTCCATTGATTTCCCATGTGTCCAGGCATCTTAGTTCCAGGCCAAACCCGACCTTTTTCTCCACCACCGCCCGTATTACCACCTTTTCTGTGTGACTTTGTACAACCGTGAGTAGCCGGCATTCCTTTGAATCCCCAACGTTTCATTACTCCTTGAAATCCACGCTCAACTCTAAAGTAAATAGTAAATATGATATTTAGTAAAATTGACTTCTACTCTGCTTTCAATTTATGTACTTTCACTACACAGATTTTTTATTATAAACATGGTGAGTTTACGTGTGTCCGAAAATCTCAACTTTCTGTCCAACTTTGAAGTGGGTTGCGTACAACGGAGTGCCAGGTTGCAATTTTGCATTTGGTGTTATCATAAAGCGACAAATTTTCGTCTTTGGAGGTATACCGGAACTTTCGAAAAGGCCTAAATATTCCTTCGTAAATCGCTGAGGATCTGCACTCTCGGCTCCAACCATCAGCACTCCCACGTCTTGTCTCTTGTATCTGTTTCCTAGATTTTGTTTAACGATTTCCGGTGGAACATACTTGATTACATGATTATCAACAACTTGGAGCAAGGTAGTCATCTGTCTTTCTCCATTCTTTTCCCACATTGGATAGGTTCCAATTTTTCGAGCAATTACTCCAGTTCGAATTGATCTCGGTTCCCATTCTCCTCTCTCGTGGATTATCTGCTTCAACGGACTGACAAATGGATTTCCGGTATCCGGAATGTTCAACGGTCCATACTTGTCGTAAATCACTCTGTTAATGAAATCTTCATTATCTCGACTCAGCTCTTGGTCGTTCCTCTGTAATTATTGTAAATACAAAAACAAACTTATTTAGTTTTACTAAGTGCAATTTAATCTTAATGATACAATCAGCCTACAACTTACTTCACGTCTTTTTTTCGCCCACGTATGTCTCGGATGCGTACGGCGGTACTTGACCCGACTCTCTCTTATCTGGTTAAAATACACCGATGCTCTAAAAGGATTTAGAATCAAAACCAAACCGATTAGATAACCTAATTATTTAAATTATCAATTAGAAGAACTCTGAAAAGACTGGAAGTTTTTTACCCAAATGCATTGATGGCACTTGGAAGAGCGGTGCCGCTGCGTTGGAGTTGGATACTGGAAGAAAGGAGGAGCTGCTGAGGACGCCCAAAACTACACCGTCCCATGATCATCGCCGGTAGGAGTGTGGAAGCCATTTTTAATTAAATGTAGTCAGTTATTTCCTTTTCAATACAAACAACAAAAGGAAACAAAACCGAATGAACTTGTGTGACACAAGTTGTGTCTTACATCTTACAACAACAACAAAAACCATCAATGCATTTGCATTATATGCAATGTATGGAATGGAAACAAGGACAGCAAAAGCAAATGAGCAAAAGCATGCAAAAATGTGTTAACACTGGGGTAAGTTGAGGAGACATTGGAGCATCCATCTGATCTGAAAAATCTCCAACAAAAAATTTCTCAGCTGTAATACGCAATCCTGCCTGGTGCATGACTGTCAGAAAATACCTAATTCACTTAATTTTGTTTATTTTCCCATTATTTAACTAATGCTATATTATTATACTGAATTTAACATCAATTGTTATTCACAATCATAATTCACAATTGTTACAGATTCCAAGCTTTTTTATACAAAACAGCCAAATGTAAAAGAGATGGTGAAATGGAGGCGACCGGTGACGATCACTTTAGAGTTGCACAAGAAAAGGTCCACGAAGTAAGGGAACCACTTCAAAATATGGAGGCTGAACCTGAACCTGAGCCTCATCAATTGCAGGCACCTGCCGCTCCCCCTCCTGCTCCTCCTGTCAGCAATTATGTGGACCCCATGGAGCAGAGATCTCACATAGCCATAATCCAAATGGCTCCCCCTGCACCAAAGAGCAACGCAAATTCGGTTAATAATGGAAATACGAACGCGACAACCGCCACAGCCGTCCCCGCAAGTGTTGTGAAAACGCCGAAATCTGCAACTTCTGCTCAAAGAGGACCACGAGCTGGTGCGTGGATTTGAATTTTTGGGAACCCTTTGAGTGACATTCCTGTGATTATGTCTGCATTAACTTACAATTTTAAACTAATTACCTTTACATGTTTTAAAGGCGGAGGTGGACAACAGCAGGAAAATGGTTCGAAAAAGAAAATACGACACCATTGCTCAGTCCGTGGTTGCTCGTACAGTACACCTCACTCAAAAGACTTGGCACGTCACATGCGGAAGCACACAGGTAACCATCTACCAATTTATTTAATTATATACTGATACCTTTAATTGTTTTGTAATCAACCTTTTTATCCATATTTTTTTGCAGGAGAAAAACCTTACTCGTGCGATCGTTGCTCCAGTAGTTTCTCTCGGTACGATAAGCTGGTGATGCACATCAGAATTCATGAGGGACACCGTCCCTTTTCGTGTCAATTTTGTAACTATGCTGCGGTGGATTCCAGCGGTTTGAGAAAGCATCTCAGAACTCACAGTAACGAGAGGCCTTACAAGTAATTGCCTTCACCATCATCATACATTTATTGGAATATTTGTGTTGTAGCTTGCTAACTTTGACAGTTTCCCCGATTAAAAAATAAAAATTAATTCTCATTTGTTTCAGATGTCAACTCTGTTCTTACTCGTCCAAAGACTCGTCTCAATTAAAAGTACATCTGCGTAGCCACACCGGCGATTCTCCGTATTTGTGCGGTTATGCGGGATGTGAAGCAGCATTTAAAACTCCTTCGGACCTTTCCAGGCACACAAGGTGCCACACGAGAGAAAAGCCATACAAATGTTTGTACTGCGATTACAGAGCTGCGGTTAAATGTAATCTAAATGTCCACATGAAAAGGCATACTAATCCTCCTTCACAAAAGAAGCGCAAGCAACAAGGCTCAGTTTCCAGTGAACCTGAAATAAATGTAGTCGAGGAAGAAGACAATGACCACGAAGGTATTTAATTCGCAACATTAGCTTTAGTTCAACTACTCTAACCCATCATTTCTTAAGCATTTTTATTGACTTTGTTCAACAGAATTCGAGCCACCAGTCAAAGAGGATGATCTTCCGCAGCAGCGAAGTAACCCTGATTTGTTACCATTTCAGTATGCCTGCAAGTTATGCTCGTACAAGGCTGACACAATTGGTAAAAATTGTTCGACTTCGATAATGATCTGTTATAAATAACATTCTGACTTTCTGCATGTTAATTTGCTCAATTACATTTTTTGTTTTTAGAATCATTCACACTTCATATGGAGAAATCTCACCCGGATTCCAATTTTGGATTACAAGCTCAAGCTAAAAAGACTGGTCGTAAACCAAAGAGACTTCACAACTTTACTGAGCAGAGAAACTTCCAGTGTTCTTCCTGTAACGCTGCCTTCGTCTGCGAAGACTCTTTAAGATGTCACATGAGACAACATGGTACAGTTCCAAATAAACCAGCAAATGTTGACCCCGAAATATATTCTCCAACGCCAAACAGAGTTCGTGTTCTTCAAAACAATGACATTCCTCCACACCCTCTTCATCAAACCCATTCCCATTTCAGCACCAGTGACCATCCCAGTTTTCCCACCGAGGTTCCTCCTCACGCAAGCAGCAGCAGCGAAAATGAGTACGTTCTTCAAGAGGTCCAAAAGATGCCTTTGGTTCACAGTGTCATCACTGAAAATCCCACAGTTTTGGGCGGTACAAGCTCAAGCGGTGGTGGCACCATTGTACAGCAACAACACTACGATCCAGCCACTGGACACACATATGTCGTAACATATAACAACATGGCTCCTGCGGAGCCAAATGTTGATCATGTTAACTTAATGTATAATCAAGTACACGAATAAGCAGGAGCCTTTATGTAAAACAAAAACACAAAAGTACAATCAACAGTAATGTTGTTAACTAAATCAAGTTTATTTATTTTTCAATGACAATAAAACTTTGAATGAACTTCAAGGGGAATAAAAACTTTTGTACATTTAGTTTTACTACTTATTCGTCATTCACTGTGTAATGTAAAATCCATAATGTGTATCTAATTATTACTTTTTGCTTTAAGAAGAACGGATTGCTTTTGTATGAAAGTATTTTTAAAAGCGACCCCTTAAATCTAGAAATGCATTTTACCTTTTTACCACCTATGACTATTTATTGAGTTCAGATAAACTGACCGTGATGCTGCAGTATCTTGCCGCAATTTAATACATCTTATCTGAAATACATACGAAACTAGCTCTAATTCGTAACTAGATGAACTGATTCCATCGGTGAGAAAGATTATTTATTTGCAATTCATCATAGTTTAGTCGACAGTGCAGGAAACTGCACCGGTTGGTATTACGTATCTTACGTCTTGACATTGCATAGAATAAATGGAAATTACGTAGGTAGATTTGTATAATAATAATATCAATGAAAATAGTCGTTCAAGTTAAAATATTCAAACAAACCAAAAAACCACAGACTCCAGTTAAAATCTAAATCAACCAGGATTTGATCAAAGTAAAATAATCTCGTCTTCACAAAGCTAAATGTAAGTAGCTAGTCTAAAGTAACAACCACGGTAATTGTCTTTAACTGCTTCAACAGGCAACTGGCATGATATAACAAACAGTAAACAACAGTCGTTTTGTGGTTCAACAAGTTCATGGTTAATTGATACGGACGAGTAGAACTAATTAAAAGTACAACGAATATTCTTACGTGGACCAATAATACAAATCTAAATACAAATTTACAATTAAACTTACTAAACATTTATCGAGTCAAATCAAAAGGCTGCCTTATTTTCTGCTCCACTTCTCTAACAGACACAGAGCTAAAAAAAATCAGTCACTGAAGATTTTTACACAACACTGAATCTTGTACAAGCAAAACACTGTCCATTGTGGAAAGGCAAAAGTTGGATTCGTACAGGAAATAGGGAATAATTTAAGGTTTTTATTTTTAGCACTTCCTTTAGTCAGTTAATATTGGGTGTTAAATGAATGTTGACTACTAGATTGACTCTGGTGATGATGCGCTGTCTGTACTTGAGGCAATGTAAATTGTTGACACAATCCTACCAAGGCCATTTCTAGCAACTTGATGTTGGAAATTAGTCTGCTATCTGGATTCTGAGCAACATATTTTGCAACAGACGCCTGAAATACAGGTAACACACGCGCCACACTCTGAAGCGTTTTACGATCACTCGTGTCCAAAGAACCAATCGCAGCGTTGAGATATCTACGCATAGCAAATCGTTGGTATTAATTCAAATGGTTCAGATAGATATTTCAATTCGGATTGAAAGGAACTATTTGAAACTTACGCAAGTTTTACATCTGTGTCTTGCTGGATATCCGTTGCCATTTGCTGAAGAATGGAGACATGAGTTTGATGTGGTAGCTTCGAGTCAAACACTTTTGCCGGGGGCAGATTTTTGCACAGGTACATAAGAACTTGAAGATCGCCGTAGTTGCAAGCCTGTACGAAAGCGTTCACGACTTCCCCATTCTTTGCCAGCGACAGCAACGCTCTTTGCATTTGGACTGGGTCGTTCATGTTGGGAGATACACCGTAGTGGTGGTCGGTCACAGATACAGCAGGGGTTACAGTTCGAGGAAGTACAGAAATTTCAAAATATTTTTTCTGTTCCTGGAATGCATGCGCCAGTTCTCGAGCAATTGATTCTTCCAGCTGCCGTACAACTGATCCTTGCAATCTGTGGGTTAATGACAGTTAATAACAAAATATGGTTTCGGTCATTCTCGTTGTGACTTAAAATGGTTTCACGTGACGGAATCTTACCCCCCTATGACCCTTAACATTTGAGCTTCAACTTCCACTTGCAGTGCAGAACTAAGAGCGTCCTGCATGTTGCTAATATGCATGCGGAGTGCTTCCGGTACATTATCCTTTTTTCGTTCAGACTCCAGTACCTCTTGTAAATTATGCAAGTCTACAGAGTAAAATACCAATCTTTAAACATATTTCTGAATATCACAAATGTTACAAAACAAAAAGTAAATAAGTGGAAGAGTTTGAGGGCAGAACTTACATTGATTAGTTCCAACACTAAATGCATCATTAACTTGGGTAAACATCTCCGTTGCTACATTCTGACAGCGAGGATAAACAGTGTTGGTAAATATTTCGTTAAACGTTTGTTCAAATACAGTCTTCGTAACAGTTTTGAAATTGTTCGTGATGGGCTCCCAAATTTTCTGTTTGGTCAAATATTATTATTTGGCATAATATTATCACATCAATAATTGTGGAATATGACATCAGCTCAGAGTATACTTTCCAATATCTTTGGAAATAAGAGAAAGTTTAACTTTTGTAAACTTACATTCTGTTGAAAA
This sequence comes from Cyphoderus albinus, assembly GCA_021029165.1. Taxonomy (NCBI): domain Eukaryota; kingdom Metazoa; phylum Arthropoda; class Collembola; order Entomobryomorpha; family Paronellidae; genus Cyphoderus; species Cyphoderus albinus. The sequence goes on from VYYJ01000537.1 coordinate 20,079, forward strand.
AGGTGCGCGATGTTCTGCGTTAATTTAGTCTCTATCACGCTGGTCAATTTCTCTATCTGCGATTGAACATTCATTCTTCCTGGTTCGTATACCTTTTCCAATGCTATTGTAAATGACATTAGGTAAAGATGAGTTTTAAAATTATTTTCGTCAATCCTCATTATCTACGACTTGCTTAACTGATGAAACACTTACTTGCAGGAACAATCGTCTCGATTTCCTTCTTCACCAAGTTTCCAATATTAGCAGCAAGCAATTCGGGGAGATTTGGAGGAAACGGATTGTTGGCGTTCTGGTTCACTTTAGATCGTTCCTGGAAAACATTTAATTCCTCTTAATTTCACATCGGTAAGTGATTCAACTACAAACTAAAACTTCTGAATTGTCTTATTTAAATAAATTATGCAAGGCGCCTGCCTACCTGTGCTTCGATTTTTTTCATGGCTTCTTCTAATCGATTCATTCGAATTTGGCTATCCTTAAAATACGCTTCAACCACTTTACGCAGTGCGTGGACGTCCTCTGTTTGGTTTAACCCAATATTAAGTCTTACAACTTCGTGCTTGAGATCCTGCAAACACGTTGAATAATATATAATTGTTATATAGTAATCGATGGAGGTCCACTGAATCGTAAAATTTTCAAAAAGCTACCTGTATTTCGGTAGCTTGATTGCTTAGCATATCAATCATGCTCTCCACTTTTTCTGCCACATGGCCAACTCCTGCTAATTCATCATCATGTGGATGCGTTGAATTTTCCTTCGCCTTAACCCTGGTACTGAAATGGCCGTCAGCTTTCGATTGCAGAATATTTGCTGGTAAATTGCCGTTTTCTACGGAATCTAAACCGACCGTCGCCATATTTGCTAGTAACTCATCGATCGTAGCTTCGCTTCTATGTGACACTGTCCAAAAAGTAAAAATAAACAGAGGTGTTAACAAAAATAAAAGTACAAGTAAATGGATATTTTAACAGAGATTGTTTAATTGATGCTCTTACACATTTCCGTGTTTTTCGGACTCAATATTTCTTCCACTTCTCTACTAGGACTGGAACTCGAAGAGGCCTTACTAATATTGCCATTCGTACTAGGATTTGCTTCTCGAGGAATTATAAAATCATCGAGGGCATTCCGTTGTTGGCGAGCAGGATTAGGACTAGGAGTCTTTGTGTGGTGACTTGATGTAGTTCCGTGGACCGACGATGGCGGTCTCGGTACAACAGTTCCGCCAGGAGAAATTCCAATTAAACTGCTAAGCTGCTCACTCATTTGTGCGACCGAAGGGGTTGCTTGTGGTCCATCTGCTACAGGAGACATTGAGTTTTTCTTGCGTATGGAATTAGTAAGAATAGGAAGCGGTGGTGATCCTTCAGAATGCTCCAGTCTGGGATGAACTTGATTGGTGAGTTGTGTACCACTTTGGTTTGAAATTAAAGTGCTAGAAATGGCTGATTCGTCGTCCTCATCATCATCATCATCAACACCCAGCGTGGGTTCATCTGCTCCATCATTTTTCGCAATTTCTTTGTATTGTACATGGCGTTGAAAGGATATATGATGGCCATTTGATCTACAAAATGCTTGCGGAGGATCAATGGCGATTGTTCCCTTATGAAGAGACTTTTGGTTAACCATGTTGGCTTCAATTAACACCATTTCAGCATCTCCTTTGTAGTCTTCCGCATTCCCAGCAACTGCAATGGAATAAATTATGCAATTAGTCAGACAGGGTTTTTGATATCACAATGTTGTTGAAAGTTGAACTGCATTGCTGACAATCAAAGGTAACCCAATATTATAACTATATGGTACATACCAAAGTCTGACAACCCTTTATTTACAATTTCCCCCATTTGATATCGTGTTGCAGTAACGAGATTGAAACTGAGAACATTGAAGGGCAGTGAAAATTCTCGTATCCAGTCTACTCTTGCCGACTCGTCGTCGTGTTCGAAATGTAACAAATAAATTGCCTGTCAAAAATAACCAAATTTAGTTTTTCAGCTGCAAGTTTATCAGAGCTATCAAATTATCTATACATGGTGCTGAAAATGCCTACCTTTCGATTCAAATCGGTTGTTAGTAAGTAATGTGCCGTCACATCAATTTCCATTTTCCATTGACCAGTTTCGAAATGTAGAGTCTGTAAACACTCCCACGTCTTACATGTGAACAGTTTAACTTCCGTCATATTTTCTGCACAGGTTATCATGAACTTCCAATACTGTGATCTGGAATTTAAATAATTACAAATTATTTCTCATTTCTTCGATCCTGAATACATTCATTTTTCAAATGAAAACCCCCTTACTCTGCGGAAGGGCGTATGCTGTGATTATCTAGAAACATCAGCCTATCAATGGGTCTTCCTCCGTGAGGTTCCCACGAATACAAACACCGAGGAGGATTTCTTTCTATATCTTGAAAGTAGATCTGCAAAGAAATAAAACCAAATAAACTCATTTATTAAAGTGAAATAATTTGAAATGTACAAACAAACTGTTTGTGGGTTTGTTTTTACAAATTAACCTGAAAGAATTTTACTGTTCCGTCTTTGCTGGCTGTGGCTAAAGCTGTGCCGTCGGGGGCGAAGGAAGCATCAGTCACTGGACCAGAATGAGTATCTATTATTATTAAATCGTCTCTAAGTTCGTTAACCGTGTAACAACCTTCATCATGGTTGTTCGCCATTTTTATCAAATTCCCCGCATAGATCTAAATAATAGATAATTGCATTTAATATTAGTCTACAAATTAATTATGCTTGCTTTACAACTGACTGTCTTGAATAAATACCATATCATCCTGCAGAACTGCAAACTGATACGCGCAATCCTTGATACTAGCCACCTCACTTATTTCGTCTGGTACAAATTTGCACCATATAAACCTTCTAAAATCCGACTTTTTATGAGTCCCGTCTAAGGTAATCTTGAAAACTTGATGATACCTTCACAAATACAACACGAGGAAGATTAACTAAGGCAAAAGATTAAAAATATATCTGTAGAGTTCGAAAATTCTTACGAGAGCTTTGCACTTTGAGCATCTTTGTGAATTCTATTGATATAGAAAGTCCCATATTCGTCCACAAATCCTATGTAGACATCTTCCCCCTTGTGCATAAACTCGACATCTTTAACGACGCCTTTTTCAACTTTCATTAGACATCGCTCTTTCGAATCGAGGTCCATGATTCTTACAGCTCCCAATCCATTAACTGGAAAAGTAAAAGTAAAATTCGCCTTTTGTCTCAACTGAATTGTCAACACTTTGACCTTTAAATCTGGTCATCGATTCACGTAGACATGTGAATTGGTGAATGACTGACTTACCATTGACGATATAAGCTACGAATTTATTGCTGACATGTGTGGCAACTAATCTGCCAGGTAAATACAGTGGCTCCCAGCCATAGTCCACAACAACTTTAAACCGAAACTTCGATTGATCGGATAATTCGTGAATATTGCTGGGATGGATACGCACCACAGGGCTATGATCTCTAATCAAGAAACCATCATGGCCGATGGCTTCATTAAAATATATGATTTCTTCATTAATTGCACTTCCTTGTTCGTCAGCCGAATCTTCATCTTGACTCAGGTGTGGGCTCCTTCCCGGAGATCTTGCAGAGGAATACTTCGCCATACTTCGAAGAGAGTTTGCCAATGTGTTACACCCCTTAAAAAGTAGCAGACTAAGCGAAATTGCCAGGTTTCAAATTCTAAAATGATAAAACAAAGAACAAAAAATTTAGTCGCCTTTTCTTCCACTTCGACGTCTCTCTAATTCTCCCCATTTTATCTGGGGAGAAACAACCTCGAGTCACAATTTAATTTAATTCACAAGTTTAATTAAACAATTAGCACGTTTCTTTCATTAATTTCATTCAGTTAAGAAGTAGAGACCCACTACATCCATGGAGATGGAAGATTAATTAAAAACTAAAATTCCAATAATGGAGAACACTCCTTCAATTTAAATCTCCTATCCAATCTTGGCTCTGAAGTTCTGAGATGCATGTAAATTGGTAATTCTGGAATAATTTTTCAGTGCCCTCTAACCTTTTAACCAAATGGGATTTTTTTATCTTTGTTTATGTAATTAATGGACAATAGTTTACTTTAAGCCACTTTACAAAAAAAGGAATAATACAAATACAAAAGTAAAAGATGTCTTTTTGCGACAGTTAAAGATAATCCTCTTCACTTACCGTAACGTACCTTTAAGAAAAATCCCACGACAGAACTATTCACAGAAGCATGTTTTATTTTTAACAAAACAAACTGCTTTGAGTTAATTATTTAATTAACTAATTATTGCTGGTGAAAAAGAGTAAAAAATTGGGTGAAAGAAGCCGAGTCAAGTTAAAAACACTTCACTCACACAACACAGCTCTCAAACTCTCAAAGTGATGATATTCCAGCAAAAAAATACAAATCGAATCCAGCCAAGTCCAGGTATTTGCCCTATTCCCGATGCGATGAGCTGAACAAATCGAAATCGAATGTTTTGCGGTGCAAAAGTAGCATTTTTCTGTGTCCATGTCCAACTCCATTCATCTGAATGAATAACATGGACATAGATATGGAAGAAAGCATTTTATATTATTTATGCAAATGAGGTCGTAGAAGTTTAACACGAGAGTGAATAGCATTACCGGTAGCAGAAAATCCATTTCACGTAAAACTTCCCAACAAAGACGGGATTAGGACGGATCTAAACTTTACGTGTGGAAAAAGCACGGCTAGGATAAGAGGTTTAACTCATTGAATGAAAGATTCAAGAAAACATAAAATCTCAGCTCGCCCCGGTGAGTGCTAAAACTTGAAAGTTGTGTATTTGCTGAGCCATCGAAGAACAAATCAGCAAAAATACTTTGGCTGACGGCTTTGGCTTACGCTTATGTTGTTGAATTTCAGTTTTTTATCAAAGTCATTCACTTCAAGATTGAGTAAAGGTCTCTGGTGAATTTTAATTTAATTTGTCATTAAGATTAAATACTCCGTGTCAGATTTCAGAATTAAAGTCAGTTTAGTTGCATAAAATCTACAAATCATTTGAACAAAGAGGATTTCGGAAACGAACAATTTAATTAAAGAGACTTTAACGAAAAAGTCTTGTTTGAATAACATTTAATTTAAATTGAGAAGACGTTTGTTTTCATTCGTGAAGCTTTCATAACAAAATGACGGGTCACGTTGAGCCAGCTATTGTGGAGAAAGTTGTGGTCCATCCTTTGGTCCTGTTGAGTGTTGTGGACCATTTTAATCGAATGGGGAAAATTGGCAGTCACAAACGGGTTGTTGGGGTGCTTCTTGGCTCTTGGAGCAGCAAGGGTGTGCTCGATGTTTCGAACAGCTTTGCAGGTAATTTAAAACTATTTCCAAATCCAAAATCTTCCCTATCTGATTCTATTGATGAAAGCTCGTAGTTTTTGCAATTGTGTATAAAGTGTGAAGTCAGAAGTGTGTGTAGAAAATTGTAATGACGATTAACGGATTAACGTTTTTGTTTGCAGTGCCGTTTGACGAAGATGACAGAGACAAGACTGTATGGTTCTTGGATCATGATTACCTTGAGCATATGGCTGCTATGTTTAAGAAAGTAAATGGTAAGAAAAGAAAGAAAATCATCCTGTATTTGAATTGAAATGTTTGAAAATGCAGAATTATAAATAGTTCATTTCTTAATTATTTATAGCACGTGAAAAGATCGTTGGATGGTACCACACTGGTCCGAAACTTCATCAAAATGATGTAAAAATCAATGAACTTATCCGTCGCTACTGTTCATCATCTGTTCTTGTAATCATTGATGCAAAGCCGAAGGATTTGGGGCTACCAACTGAAGCATATAGGGCAGTTGAAGAAATCCATGAGGTACTGATAAAACCATGCGCGTATTATTAGCATTGATTTTTAGTAATTCGTACATGCACGCACTTTACTATAAAAATTGTTTCTTTGTAGGATGGAACCCCGACCACAAAAAGCTTTGAACACGTACCCAGTGAAATTGGTGCAGAAGAAGCGGAAGAAGTTGGGGTGGAACATCTTTTGAGAGATATCAAAGATACGACGATTGGAACACTTTCACAACGTGTAACCAATCAGCTTCAGGGTCTTAAAGGTCTCTCCTCCCAGTTGACCGACATTCGGAATTACCTCGACCAGGTAAGACACTATCAACAAACGAACACTAATTCCTAAAACATACGAGATACAAATTTGATTTGATTCTATTTGTCTTATCAGGTTGTTAGTGGTACACTGCCAGTAAATCATCAGATTATCTACCAGCTGCAGGATATCTTTAATCTGTTACCCGATGTAACGAATCCTGATTTTGTGAAAGCTATGTATGTGAAAACCAATGATCAAATGTTAGTGGTGTATGCCACAGCTTTGACCCGATCTATCATAGCTTTAAATAATCTTATTAATAACAAACTGGCGAATCGTGACGCGGAGAAAAAAGAATTGTCAAAGAAAGATGAAAAGGCAGATGCGAAGAAAGAGTCTGCAACTAAGGAGGACAAAGAGTCCAAAACGGAAGAAAAAGCTGCTTCGAAATAATTTCTGATTGTCTCCCAAATTATGAATTTTGTCATATTTATTTTCACTATCACTATCAATTATGATTCGAAGAAAGAATTTTTACGTGAATTATTAAGGTATGAATTAATTAATTTTTTCTAACTATTGAACTAACTATCTGAATTTATTTAGTCCAGAAATGTACATAGTAAAACAACATTTTCACTAGTTCGAAAATCAAAGATTACTGTGAATACTATGCAAATGTATAATTAAAAATCTGTTACCTCATCCACTAGATATGTTGGTTATCTTTATTGGAAAACGTAAATTGGTTTTATTTCATCTTTTCATAACAATATAAGGAAGCCGGAAGAAAAAGTGAGACTGTACGAAAGTGCAAATTTCTCAATCTAAGTCTTACTTTTTCTTTCTAACGCCTATAGGGTTCTATAGCTTTAGAAATCACTACTCATTGAAAATGACAAAGATTTGTCGTAATTAGAGCTTGATTGAGAGTAAAGAGAGAGAAAAAATCTCAATGTATCCCGATTTTCCATATTTTTAGGCATTTGTCAATTCGTCATTGCTTTTTTTGCTCCTTTGGATGAAGAAAAGCGTTATTTGAAAGTCTAACTCTTCCTCTTCAAAATGAGCACTCACTTGCATCGCAAATTGCGATGCGGAATGATTCCTATACAAACAGTTTTTATTCGTGACATAAACCTATGATGTATGATAACAACAGAATAAACACAATGAGTCCTGAATGAATGCAACTGGGACATTTCTGATCTGAATTGCAGAATATTCACAATTGTTTCTTTAGATGAAAACATTTAAACACCTGCGATTCCGGGTGCCTTTATACTATAAAGAGTGTAAATTTAATGGTGAAACCTTTTACGGGAAATTGAATTCTTCCCCAGACCCCAAGCGAATGCCATTATTATCGAGGTAAAATTACATTAAAAATGGAAGGGCGGACTCAGGTGCCCTTAAAGTGAGATTGCTATATCGAGAGCTCTAAAATCTTCACGGTACATATCTGGAAGAAATAGTAAGACAAGACTGGATTATAATTTGCAATTTTGTACAGTCTCACTTTTCTTCCGGCTTCTTTATAAAAACCTGTATTAAATCTATTTATCATCTTTAATAAGAGTGGTAGATAAAAATTTCATGATTCATATTCCGAATAATTGTCACTCGTCATAGTAGTCGTCACATTAAAAGTCGCCGGTGTCGGAGACCCCGACTCGGGGTATTCATTCATGACTACTATGATTGTAAAACCTATACGAGCTCAGAGGATCTACTACCACTATGCCTTTTCCAAGTTGCAAGTTGTAACATTTTGAACGGAAAGAGCACCCAGCACCGAAGACGGAAGAGGTGATGAAAACAATAGATTATCCATTACATTTACTTATGCATGGGTATGGGTAACCCATAATACTATACATTATGTCAAGACTCATTCATTGTGTTATTGTCCACGTCAGTATAAGTTGAAGCGAAGGCTAAAAGTGTATTTATCAATGCGAATGCATATTATCAAATCCTTTCAAGTGAACTATCACGTGTCACTTGTCGATAAGTCCCTTCGTTTTACATCCCTTTCTTTGCAAATGATTTTTGTGATTCGATTTGTCTTGTAATTTTTCTAGTTTTTTCGAGAATCGAGAGCTTGCAAATATTAAGAAGGAATGTATGTCTTTTGTGCAGGGAGCACTTTAATTTTATCGCTATAAATAGTCAATCGCAGCAGAACTCTACCTAATCAGCATCGCCTCCTTCGTCATAGTCATGATGAATGAGTATAAAAGTGAATAAAAAGTTGCAAGTATTTAGTATTAACATTATCAGTAACGTAACATCCCTAGGCAAGCAAAAACAACGATATTTTTGTGTGTTGCGATTGCGAAAATCAGAAAAAAATCTGATCTGAAGCTTCAAGCTTGAAGAAGAAAAACCAGTGATCTGTGTTAGATTGATAGATAACTTTGAACAACATGACTTCAGCGAAAAACTGCTGCTGCAATTGATATTATCAATAGTTAGTTCATTCATATTCACTTTATTCAGAGTTGTGGAAAAAATGTGCTGTGTTCATGTTTTGTTGGAATGTAATAAGAGCTCCCTTCAATTTACGTCTCAATTCAATCGCAAATTGCGATTCGCAATTACTTATATTAGGAAACATTCACGCAGTGACGCAGTGATTATTGTACGTAACAATGATTTATTAAAGTGTTGCATTTGGCTTTTATTTTTGGAAAGTGTGGAACCAAATCATTTTTTTAGGGTTTCTACTTTACAGTGAGCAGCAATAATACGAATTGAATTTACAGGGATTGCTGGACATTTAATCATTTTTTATTTTTGTTTGTAAAAGTATAAAGGATGGATACTTGATGCTTGACGAAGCATTTATAATTATAGAATTTTTAGAACTCATCCTGTATTAGTTTAGCATAGCATATTTACATATTAATAAATTAAATTATAGTTAGATAGACACAATTTTATTTGTTACCCCATCGAACGAAGTGAAATGTGAAATCAAATTAACTTTAATTTGTTTGTAAAGCCCGATTAGGTATGAGGGAGGAAGGTTTTAAGAACCAATTTAGCATATCATTGTTATTGTCACATGCAGGAAGCAGTGCAGTTACTGCACTGCAGTACGTAGACATTACACATGAGACATGACTTTCGAACTTTCCAAAACAACTCATTTCGTTTTACCTTGAAAAAAAAGACAGACACCTGCTTATTTTGATACGGGCCATTAAATAGTTTTTGTGGCTGATGAAAGAAAAGAGTTGCACTGACTGTACTGATTCTGATGGAGTACGTTTTTTTACCCTTTGAATAGCTGCCAAAGCTAAGACCACGTAAAATTCGGCAGAGTTGGAATTAGAAAGTTGGAAACTTCTTTTATACCTCAGTTTAGTAAGTCAGATTCAATTCAGACGGTTGTCTTGTTCATCGTCAATCGTGCGATGTCTTGATATAAAAAAAAAACTTTCTAACACGAAACCGTTTGTGACAAGTGTTTTTATCCGTAATTTTATAGATATTTTTATTTTGTTTGTGTCGCAGGAAGGAAACTTGTGAATTTGGACCTTGCAGAGCAATGAAGAGTATCTAGAGATTTAACTCCCCAGAAAAATATACAAAAGAAATAAGATAATGGAGATACTGACGTTGTATTTCCTGTCGGCTGTCGTAACGAATTTATCAATTTTGAGGAAGGAAATACAAGAAACCTTGAAACCCGTCCAACCTAACGCTATATTTCGATAAGGCGGTAAAAATTCTACAGTGTTTCAAGACACCATGAAAATCCTCGTTATTTTAAGTTTAATCCTGTACGTATCTAGTTAAAACACTTTACAGTCCTTTCCCTTTTTATATCTGATAAATCACTATCACTAAATTATTATTCCTGAATTCTGTTCTTTTGCAGGGCATTTTGGTGCCACCAAACTCATCATCAACTTTTCATGTTGATCAATACGAGTCCACTTGGTCTAGCCAGCGAAGAATTTATTCCAGTAAGTGAAGTTCCATCGCATCCAGAAAGTGAATCCCAACCGCATGAAGAAGTAGCAATAGGATCTCAGAAGGAGAAGTCTGAAAACGCACAACAAGAACCTGATAACAAATTACCAAAAGAGACTCACAATGTTAAAGAAAGTAAAAAGGGTATCGAAGAGACTTTAGTTGATAATATAATAAAGGAAAGTGAAGCAACAAGTCAGCTTCCGCACGTACCAAAATTGCCGGACACAGCAAGTTCCAGCAAAGGTGAAAATGATAAGCCTCCCTGTCCCGGTGAGAACAAAATTGATGAGGTAAGCAGCGGCAATGACGCCGCCAGAAAAGATCCAAGTAAGTCAATCGATATACCACCACCACCACCATCCGTACAAAGCATCGGTGAACTGGAAAATGAGCGGATATCGGAATCTGACGAATCAAAATCAAATGATCTCAATCAACATCCCGCCGAACTGGAGGAAATTGCAAATGTGAATTTATCAGGCACACCAATTCCTGAAAGTAGTCATAATAGTCAGACAGGAGATAAATTGCACGCGGACGGGACAGAGTCACTACCACCAGTGAATAAAACTCCGTCGCCTCCTCCAGTAGACACTGCAACCGTGCCTCCAGCAACGGAAAAAGAGGAGGAACCAATTCCTTCCTTTATGGAGTGGACGCAGCAAAAACTTCATGAATCTAACGTAGCACAAGGCGTAGCTGCGTCAGGAGGAAATGGTGGTCAAAATGCTCAGAAAGGTTCACATAGCACAAATTCGCAGCAAAACAAAAGCACGCAGCCGGAAATAGTGGCAACAAAATCAAGAAAAGATAAAGAAAGCACTGCAAAAAACTTTGCGTCTCCTGACTGTGGTGCAAAGGTCATTCAATCGAATCCAGAATCACAAAACGCAAATGGAGTTCTGAGCTCAAGCCACGACGAATACATGCTAAATAAGTAAGTAAAACCTGATTTGTAATTATGATGCTGAAAATCATTTTGTCATACAAATTCTTACAATGTTTTTTTTCTAAATTAGATGCGGAGTACCAATTTGGTTTATCATTGAACTTTGCGAGCCCTTGAAAATTGAGAAGGTGTCGGTCGGAAACCTAGAACTATTTTCTTCTTCGCCAAAAGATGTTGAAATTGGGATAAGTGATCGCTATCCCACGCGAGACTGGACAAAACTGGGTCCATTTACGCTGCCAGATATCAGAGCAATTCATTCCATTAACTTTCCAAGAACGAATGCTTCAACGTTTGGGAAGTTCTTGAAAGTTAACGTTCTTTCACATTATGGGACTGAGCACTTTTGCCCTTTAAGTTTAGTCAGAGTGAACGGTATTAGCGAGTAAGGCGATTTCTTTATTTAATCAAAGCATCGATCAATATCCTTTTAAAAGTTTATACTATACGATTAAACTGGACTTCTGTGTGTTAATTATGAATTTTTAATTTAGGTATGAAGTACTGGAGAGTGAAAACACTCATGCTGGCGGCGACATCGAAGCTTCGGAAAGAGAGGAGAGTGCGTTATACGAGGAGCCTGTGATACATCAGCAGTCTGCTGAAGGAAAGGCCGCAGATAAAAGCATTTTTGGGTCAGCGAAGGATGCCGTGATAAACATTGTCAAGAAGGCTGCACAAGTTTTGGCGAAATCCGGTTAGTTTAAGGAGGACCATTAGTAAACAATTTATTCGCCTTAGCATTCGTTCAGATTTTTTATAAATAAATCACAATTTACATTTTAGATACTTCGAAGGATTTATCGCAACATGACTCATCGGTTCAATCTCAGTGCAGATCGCTTTTGCAATGTTTGCCAAATTACGAGGCTCATTTAAAAGAGCAAGTTTTTAAGCTGCTTTCCTGCAATTTCTCCGACTTGTTGCCGTTTCTCATTAAGAAATCCCCTTGGTGTGGTTGGGACTATTGCCACGCGTTGTTCAGCAGACACAGTATAGGTCTGCCTTGGCAGCCTGAAGGATTTTTGGCAAGCATTTTCGGTGGACCAAGTGTTCTTCATGCCCTCTGCAATTACCATAGACCTCTAACAAAGGAATCCTGTGATACTCTTTTTCTAACGAATACGTCAACCTATTCCGATGACAAGTACATTAACGACAGTCTCAATTCCACTCCTGTTATTATTGGATCGGCTCCAACTACAGAAGGTATTTAATGTTTTGTTTCATAATATTTACCTATAACGAAACAGAATATTTTCTTAAACTGATTCATCAGTATTGTCTTACTTATAATCAAATTAGCAAAAGAAAAACCAATTGAAGAGGATTCAAAGAGCCAAAACGATATCCAGCCTATGGAAGCACCGGAAGCCGCCGGAACAGCAGAATTTTTACAAAAGGATAAAGTCCCGGAAGTGGAACCCGTCCAAGCAGCTGCAGAACCTGGACACGGTGGAACAAACGAGGAACCCCAACAAGTGCAACAACCACCACCCTCTACACAAATTCCTCCGGGAAATGAGCAAATAATTCCTACATCACAAAATGGAGGTGGTGGCAGCAGTAATCAGCAGCAGGGTTCATCTGGTCAACAGCAACAGAAAGAATCCGTCTTTGTGCGGTTGTCGAATCGGATTAAAACCTTAGAAAGAAACCAGTCGCTAACTGCATCGTATTTGGAAGAATTATCTCGCCGGTTTAAAAAGCAAAACGAAGAAAACAGCCACTTCAATGAGGGAACGAAAAATTTCATGAATGACAGCAGGAACAAGTTTAAAATTTTGGAAGATCTGTACAAATTTGAATTGCGAAGCCTACGTCGAAGCACTGATGAAATTCGTGAGCGTCTCTTCAATGTTCAGTTACAAAGAAGTTTACTAATAGTTTTATGCCTCCTTCAGTTGCTGGGCATTATCAGCGTTTGTGTTTGGGTAAAAAAGAGACTTAGGCAGTTTGAGGCTCAGATGGAAGTGAGAGGAACGAGAGGTTCAAGTTCAACTCTAGCCGTTGTTCCAGCACTCGGCTCCGGTTCGCTTGTTTCTCCACGATCCGACGGCAGTCCTCAGCATAATATTTTAGGACGGAAACGTGTTAATTCAGATGTCGCTTTAAGTTCAATCGACAAATCAAAGAAAATTAGAAAGAAGAAAAAGAAACTCGCAGATTTGAAACTGGTCACTTCAAAGTCGTCTCCGGGACCATTATCAGCTCCCACCGAATGCCAAGGTCGTTCTTCTGAGAGGGAATTTAAATTTCATCCACAACCGGCCTCTACATCCGCATCAGACCACAATATTCCAATGACTTCGTCGTCAAACTTCAAAGAGAATGTGACACCACCGTCACATTTAGATCTGGCTAGCTGCATTAGTTCCTCAGCACCATCTTCTCTTCCATCATCAATCGCTCTAATCAATCCAATTAGTAAAATGAGTTGTGCGGGGGATCTCCACTCTACCCAAGTTGATTCCCCGTTTGCGATGATCTCATCAACATCTGCAAAGTTCTTCGTTGATTCTGCAGTCTCAACATCCAGCAGATTTGCTCTGCTTGCGTCCCCAGGCCCCCCATTGAATATGAAATCAACTGTTCTGAAACGCTCGGGGTCCCTAACATCTTTGGACAGCAGTTCTACCAGTAGTTACGGTGCAAAATCTGCGACGCAATCTGGCGTGATGAACGGGCATGACGAGTGCCACAGTCAGACTCGGTCTATTAATGGCAGCGGAAAGAGAAGAAAGAACAAAGTTCTCAAAGCTCTGATGCCCAAGATTTTTGACCGATGATAATATTTAAAGTTTAGTCGTGCTGAAAATGACAATACGTAATTGATCTAATGAATCATAATGTGTGAATTGATGAGATTGGAATCAAGAATGTTTATTCAATAGTTAACGTTTCTAGTTTCTTCTATGCTTTCTTCATTTACATTGTTAATTCTACTAAGGAGAGTTGTTGATTTTAAAATATTTAGTCTTATAACTCTTAGCGTAGGTATTTTTAGCTGTTTATTTAAGTATGTACATTAACATTTACTTTCTGTTATAAGCTCGCAAAGAGAAGATTTGTTGTACAAGACTGAATAGTTATACTACCTACAATTAAATTCTAGTTATGTGATAGATTTTAGCTAACTATTTAGGTTTCAAATTCATTCGACTGAAATAAACATACTTTCCTCGCACTTTTAATTAATATTTTGGTGGAACAAAGAGCGAATAAATCTCGTTGGGTGGCATATGATACACCATGCGAAAGCTCTCGTCGATACGTTCAAAATTTGAACTTCAAATACGTTGGAATTTTGTTTCGGAAACCTATTTGATCAGATGAACCACCGTAATGCATGATCAACCTATCCTTCCCTTTTAAGCCTAACCAACGTAACAAGAAAGGAAAACTTGCATGTTTTTTTTTGTGATTTAAACCTAACCTAATGATATGAAGGAGGAAATTCTCGTGTTTTTATGATTGAAACCTAACTAAACGAAATAAAAAAGGAGAAAGAAAATCTTCAAACCTGACATAATAAATTGGTTTAAAAATTGCATTTTTGAAGTGAGCCCTTCGACACCCAAAACCAGAAAAGATGTACTCTTCTGGATCGGTGCAAAAACACATTTTAGCGACTTTTGGTATTTTGTCCCTGGCTCCAAAGGGACTCATATTTAAGGGTCGGGAGGGGTACCATTCGACTCCGACATTTGGGTCACCCCAAAAACCCGACCCTAACCAAATGTTCATAAACAAAAAAAGGCGTTAAAGAGGCTAAATGGTGGAGCCTCAGTATCAAATCACGCTACGCTAGAGTTTTAACATTGCACGGGACATTATCTCGAAAACGGCTGCCGGGCTGACCGATGTTTTCATGTAAATTAATTCATTTTTCTTCACAAATATATACGTAATTAAGTCTACTGGCCATGAATCTTAGGTCAAATATGACTTCCAGTGTCCATATATCACTGCCTCCTCAGATGGTACCGAGATCTGAGGTCAAGAAAAAGTAAATAATAGTATAAGTGATGTTCTTCATAGATTTCGAAAAATGCGGCGGCTTAACTGTAAACGGTGTATTTTATTTCAGAATAGGAAAATGCGCATCGAGCCTGTTTTACTTTTTATTTAAGCTTTATAAAATGACCATTATAGACACGCCACTAATCAGAGGCTCCCGGTCCCGTTATAATTGTTATGAATGTTTTCAAACAAGAGTAAGGGATACATAAATAGTATTTAAATATAGAAAAATGTTGTATAATTGAAGTAAATAAATAGATAACCAGTGAGTGAATGTTATTTTATGTTGACAAATGGATTGTGGCGGCGGCGAGAAGCTTAACTGAGGTATTCCTTTTTATTGTAGGTAATTGCGCATTGAGCCAAAGTTTTATTTTTTTAATTTTAGTTTTATTCATGAATGTTTTGTTTTTTGAATTGAAAATTTCAGGAAGGCGAGCAAAATGCAGGGGCTGCTTCTCCGCTGTACAATGCCTCCTCAACATGCTCAATCACATCTTCGGTACTTATCGGTGGATAAATTTTAGGCACGCAAAAGTTGTTCCTGGGACAAGAGCAGTGATAGTAACTAAAATGATAGTCCGTTCTAACGTTGCCGCACTGTTGATCCACTTTGCACCTGCGAATCTATTAACGAAAACGAGTTTTTCTAATGAATAGTACTTAATTAGTATGCAATAGAAATACGAATTACAGACCTTGTCACAGCGGTACAAAAAGTTTACTTCCGATGTTTCATTGGCCTGGTTCAAAGGTTCGTTTTTCCATAGGAATGTCCATCGGCGGTAGAGTGGAGGACAATAACAATTAACCGAAACGTTGGGTAACTCAGGACTAATGAACGTTTTCTTGATTGTTTTTATCATTGAAGGAGAGCCATCGTCATCGGCATTCAAATCTTTACCATGATGACTATGATGTTGTTGCTGATTCTTCGTGTGGTGGGAAGGTCTCTCGCAAACAGGAAGGTTTCCAACGATTTCCATGCAAAACTTTAGATATTTTATGAGATGACGTAATTTTATTAGCAAAAATTTGCTATAAAAACTGATCGCTACAGTCAGAGCAGTCAGTGTGCAATTTGGATTGACCATACATGCATTCATACGCACTATATATCATGGGATGCCACACGGGGCGTCATTAAATCCTGCGCACCTCATGCTGGGACACTATTTATAACTGACTACTCTGGTTAAGCTGATCACTGCTTACCTTGAGTTGTGTTCGACTGCTTATCATGACGGTGAAGGGATCCATCGTATTGGATATTTTTGTAGTAGGAGTTGTGGAGACAGATTGCCTTGGACCCTGGGTTTGGATTTGTGCTTTATCCTTTGATTTGAAAAGATCTTTGTACAGCGGCGGAGGACTCCATTCCATGGGACATTCAGTTCTGTCTGGACATCTGCACAACCGCTCGATCATTGGCGGTTTGAAGTACCTCTTGTGGATGATGTTGCATGCTGCCAAGTACTTTAAAGGAGTATCTGATTTTCTGGAGATATTAAATGGGTTTCTGGTCGAAGTCGGTTGCTGGAGCTTGCTCCCTATTTCAGCGTTCGTAAATCCTGCCTTCGACAGTCCAGAGGTAATGGAAGGAGTTTGACCTCCAGCCTCAACTTTACTGGGAACCTCTTCCTTAACCCAAATGGGACAAACGGGTAGATCACGCTCGCTACGAATCTGTTCAACTCATTGATTTATTAACACAGTGACAACCGACACTTTTACATAAGAGAAAGATTCAGAAAAGCTCCGTTCATAATTTCTTTTAAATGTTGCAACTTACCCCGGTGGGATAAATCATCACTTGGTCCTTATAAGTAGATGGACTATTCCTAGCATCCCCATTCTCTGAATTTCTCTGTGCCAGGACTAATAGAAATTGACACTGAATAATAATGCAAAAGACTGCTGTGCAGATGTCTCGTATGTTAAACCCTAATGTGACAAACATTCTGCTTAGCTTAACCAATTTACTGTTTAAATATCTCCCAGGCCCTGAATTAAAAGTCAATCGTAAATACAGACTATCTAATTCGATCAATAGGTGACGAAGTGCGGAGGAGACGTTGTCGGAAAATGGTTTATTGAGTAAACACACTTATTGTTTTGCTTCACAATTTTCCACTAAGTCTCATGTGTTCCGAACAGATTTGCCTCAGCTTACAATTTGCGAGAATTTTCAAAGCATTGAAGAGAACTCGGAATAATATAACAAACTGCATATTGCACGTTTCCGTTTTACTTTTCGTAATGTGGTTGTTGTATGCTTCGAGTATGTTACCGGATGATAAAATGGATGTATCCGATTTCCGATTCTAATTTTGGAAACTGTCGTAATTGTGGGTAAGTCGGTTATGGACTATAAGCAAGCATAACGCGGCTTATTATAGTAACATGTATTGGGTAAGCAGCATGCAACAACAACATGAGCAACGCATCTTGTTACTTTATCAAAATGAATTCTAATTGCAATCTAATGCGAAAAAAAATGCCTAAAACGCTTTTGATTAACATCCAAAACACTAAATGCAAATACACAATACCTTAGATAGTTTTATGGTTTATTTCAAACTATATATTTATGTATGTATGTAAATTGTATGTAAGTAGGAACACACAAATATTCTCCTGCGGATTAGCTCAGTCTAGAGAGATTTTTCATTCCATTTTTATAAACATCGGTTCATACTTATTCCCGTAAATTAAAATTATTTTGAATAATCTAATAAGACAGCAGATCAAAAACAAATTAAAAATAATACGCTATTGAACCAAACGCAGCGAAACCGTTCCTTATATGAATTTGATATGAGTGTGGCGTACTAATTCATATACAATTTGTATTTTGTACGCATTTTAGTACTTATTGAGAGGTTTTAAACCTTTTTTAAAAAGGAGATTTTATTGATTAAATGTATTTTAAAACGGCTGTTTCTTACTGCATTAAAAAAATAATACACCATCACTGACATCTAATGTTGCAGTTATTTCCCTCATTGAAATCTTTCATTTTACTGATTCAAAGTCAGTTTATTGACTGGCTTCCATTTGTAAATTAATAAGTAGCTAAGCCTAACAATATCACTTCTAGAATTTCTCATCAATTTATTTTTCAAGATGGTAATTTGTATAACATAATATATATATAAACATAGAGTTAGTGAACATTGAAATTGAGTAAAAAGGTCACAGGCAGACTATATACATTCACATTTTTACGTCTACGGTGACTTGCAGAGGAAAGTAAACAAAAGACTAGTATTTTAATTGCAATTTACCGTACTGGGCACGTTTCACATGATTATATACGCACATAGATTTGGTCAAATAAGTCGTCAGATATTGATTAATATTCTTATCTGACGTAATAAACACGTAAAGCGTTTGCTTTCTTATCCTAATTATTCATTCAGTACTCCTTCGTTCCTGCCGCACTATTACAATGGTCTGCCCATTGTACAAAAAGTATAAGTAATTATATAGTAATATAATTAAAGAAGTACGGCTCAAAAGTAAACAAGGGGAGTTTCCTTTAGTGGTGACGTCATAACTCCATTTCTTCCACCACCTCCTCCGCCAGGTGTTGTTGTACTATGAGTCATTGCATGTGCATCAATTTCCGTCCGAGCTTCCACTTTCACTTCTACGCAATGGTCAGGAGATCTGCTGTTAAAACAAATAAAAATTAAATGTTAAGGAAAACGGTAAATATTAGCAATAATGACAGTGATTTTTAAAGTGTTAGTTAAATTCTGAAATTACCCTGAAACGGGTGTGGAGTCTGCAGTGTCCAATGAGTTATAATTTGTATTCAAGGTGCCCCAGCTGTGCCTTGTTGGGAATGAAATTCCATCTCCTAAACTGGTAAACAAGGGCAAGAACCACTTCGATTTATCCTCCCCGAAAACCTCTGCGAAATTGTTGTATGTTCCCAGATTAAATCCTTTCTTATCGGGACCGTGTCGGAAGATTGGAGAGCGGAATGACTCAAGGGTTGATCTGTTTCTGGTCACGAGGTAACAGTGATAGCCGAGTAGCGAGCACAAGCTAATTGCAAACATTACGGCAACAAAGAAGACGAATAGAATATGAAATCTTCCTTCCATTGGGGCATCCAGCCCGCGCTTCCAAATTTCGATAAAAAATGGGAACGAAATTAAAAATATAACGACACAATAGAGAAAGGCATAAGCCAGAAACAAAATGAAAAATTTGTAGTTGTCGAAGCAGACGCAGTTATTCACCCAGGGACAATGATGGTCCATCTATGAAAGTGAATATCAAAATGAAATCAATCCTAATTGAATATAACTGACAATATCGATAAATAAAAGCAGTTCCTTACTTTAAGTACACAGTAACCGCACACACTACAATGATGAGCTCTGTCGGGCTTGATAATATGACATTTCTCACAATATCTTATCTGGCTTATGTGCGCCCTTGTCTGAACTGGCAACTGTTGAGTCCTGACAAATTCTTCCAAAATCTCAGTCACTTCGCCGTCCACTCGGGTACCTTCCAAGCGTTCCATGATGTCTAAAAATAAATCACCGTAATTTAAAATTCATCTACAGTCTGCGCAGATATGGCTATAATGGGATCTACAATTAAAAATTAAAATTATCTTACTCGGAGGAATCCTAAATTTTCTTGGTACACGGCTTGATTTAGTAAATATCGTTTGCCAATACGACCAAAGGAATAGCACAAGAGCGACATGATATATCGTCAGAGAAAGTATCTGTGCCCACAACTGACGCATAGCCAAGAAACATAACTGAATGACGAAAGCGTAGTAAGACCAAGAAATCACAACGCAAATGAACAAAACTGGCATCCATTTTGTAATGTTGATGCAAGTTCTGCAAGCTCCTCCTCCATCCCTCCTCTCTTCATATGGCGGTGGCGTCATTCTTACTCTGGAAAAGTATATAGATGAAACAATATAATCAATGAAACAAATGCGAATGGGTAGAATTTTGGCAAAAAATATACATGATAAAATCGGGTTTTAATACCTATGATACGTCCAAGAATTGCGACCTGAACCACGAAAACAATTTTTCCAGGAACTCAACCGGAAACCAGACTCAGACCCACCTTGAAACTCTTCCTCGTAATCCGTAAAATTATTCATATAAACTTACTGACCAAAGAAATGACCAAGTCGATTTCCCATTGAAATAGGAAAAAACTGAACTTTTCTTAGCGTCTTAATTTCTAAATCAAGACTTAATTTGTTTCTACAGCAGTATATTTTTTGTACAAGAACATTTAGAAAATCCAGACACCTAAAAGCCCGACTGACGTGCTGACTGATTGGCGATTTAACTCTACGTACGGCTACGAAGGTGTAGAGTTTTTCTCTAACAAGTCAGGATTAATTTCATTGCATGATCAATAAAGGAATGATTTCATTGTCTGAAAGACTGAAAATTGTTAATTGATTACATAAATAAATGTGATTTTTACAAAAGGAATCTGTTATAAGTTTACAGTAATTTCATTAGTTTTCGGTTGCAAGTTCATCGTTTCAGACTAACAAATTCAATGCTAAGTAATCCTTAATTGTAACATCTATGATGCCATACATATTCAATTAAACTAAAATTACGATGTACAATTACGGGTATTACAAAAGTAATTTCCTAATACTCAATTGATAGGTTAATGGTTTAAATATATAAGTTCGACTAGGTAGGAATTAGCCGACTGATTAAAAATAAATAAATAACAATAAAAGTACCAAAAGGTTCTTGCCCACAAATGCTTAAATCATTATTGGCAAGATGGAGAAATGGAATTTTAAATAGCTTCTAACTTTTGAAAATAAACTAAATATAACTCTTGCAGCCTTTATAGAATTTGCAAACCGGTTGCTTTCTTAATGTTCACTCGTATATAAAAATTAAAAACTCTTCAATTTGCACACAGAGATTATATAACTATGCAGGGTTGTTGAAAAAAGCTAAAAATTTATTCCTTGAATTACAATATTACGAAAAATCACTAGTTTTGTATGTAAAATTATTTGTATTCAAGTTCAAAAGCTTTCTTTCGGACATTTCATTAACTATTAAACTCATTGTAACTCGTGACACAATCCAGCAATTTATTCAACTAATCGTAAGTCACCTTTAACCAAAAATATAATTTCTCAAAGACTTTAGGAATGTTAATTAGATTTGATCCTGTTGAACTGAGGAATAAAAAGAATTGAAATAATTCGATCTTTTCTACAAGTAAACTCCAAATAAAGTGGGAATAAATAACAAATCAACAAAAATGTATGACTAATTTCAATTCAATACATCTTTTACTTGAGGATTTTATAAACGTGTGTAAAAAAGTTCTTTCTGTGATGATTAAACCAAATGGAAATACTGCTATCAATCAGTTCCAGCTAAACTGTTGGTCACTGCAGCTTCAATCACATAATCACAACGATCCATCCATTAAGTAATCAATATCAATCAATGCAGACTGCAGAGAATCCTTCGAATCCAGATGGGATTTGGTGATAATGGTAATTAAGAACGAATCGACTGAATGAAACAAGTGTGCGTGTTAAATGATGGTAGTGGTTGGTTAAATGCTATTTATGGTGATATTATTGATCATTCGCGACAAAGCAAAGTAACACTTTTAGCGTTACTGTTGTGTTGTTGTTTGTGGACACTGGACTGAATTTTGGACACAAAAATGGTATTAACAATTAACTATTAATGCTACACTGCTAAAGTGTGGCCAGTCGAGTTGTAATGGAAGTGTAATGATTGACGAAAACAAATGTTAATGTTACTCTTGTGCGCTTATCCGTCTTTATGTCCTTCCTGTGCTGTAGCTGTGTGCTTTATTACTCTCATCTCATTTTGGTTATTTTTAACGAACTACATCGCTTCTTCGTGTCTTGTAAATACACAAGTCACATTTCTGCGCTGTGTCGCAAATTGTAATACATGGTGTATTTAAGTGTAAACTGTAAGGAAATGATGGGATTATTGTGAGAATCAAGCAAGGATTTTCTAAACTGCTGCTGCTCCTACAAACAACTCCAAACGACCAAGAAGTTTTTTATTATAGTACATGAAAGAAATGAAACGATGATGAAGAACGAAACGAGGTAGTTCTTGTGTTCATGTTTGTCGCAGGTTGCATATTTCGTCCTATTCCTATCATCATAATGCTTTTCTCTTACATTGTATTTCCTGTTATGAAATTCTGTATCAAAGACCAAAGTATCAAAGCTGTATTAAGGTGAAAGACGATTTACACGCACAGTACTAACTAACTAGCACACAGGGAGTACATCTCATCATTCTCATCGTCATCGGGTCATATAATCATAATATTCTGCCTGCAGTAAAAGTTTAACTCCATGTAAATGCAAAAAGCAGAGTTCTCTCAGTTTCTCTGACATAAAAGCCTTATCAGAGCAATTCAATAACCACACAATGGCAAATACACACACCACAGGGGCAATATGAAAATGTTGACCTATCCCGAGCATCTCTGCGACTGCGGCACAAGTTTCTTTTCGTTCGGCCGCCAAACTCCACGGAATTGTGTCAACAAAACAAAGAATTCTACGATGCGATAGTGGTGGATGTGGATAGTCGTGAATGGAAGCAAGTGGCAATATAAACGAAGGTGGTAATTGGTAATTTAGTGGCTTGCTGATCGCAGTAATTGTGATTAACTAATTTGTGTGACAGTGCCAGTAATACTCTGGGAATTGGGTGTTGAGAATAACAAATAGCACGAATTATTTTCATATCTGGGTTTTGGAAGACTACTGCTACAAATTAAACGAGGCAAAACCGACAACATCTTTATTTAAGGGATATCTGACCGTGATTTGTGACTTGTGACCAGTTAGTTTCAGAATGGAATTCATTCAACTACCAGCCAAGAGGTGAGTTAGAAATTATTTCTAAGAAATGATGCATGCAGATCCAGTATTCTTGAATGTTAGTTTATAATTAAATTAAATGGATTTTTATGCTTGATGTGACAGGTTGAGTAATTTCAATTCCTCACGCAATGGGGTCACAGCTAAAGAAAGGGTCAGGCGACAGAGACTGGGTATGGAAGTGGAAAAGGGCCTGAAAGAAATGTATCCTGACATTTTAAATTTCTACACTTCCCCACCGTCTCACTCCATTACGTTGCAGGAATTTGAACAGTTTGCAGTGGAAAGACTTAAGAGTAAGCCGTTAGATGAATTTAATATGACACTGGAGTCGTCAACTCTTTTAATTCTTTTAATGACTATAAGATTGGAAAAGTTTGATATTTTTTTTAAAGAAAAATACTCACAAAGTCATAAATGATTTCAGTGTTGCGACAGATTGAGAGAAAGAATAGTCAATCCGTAGCTCGTTACAGTAACGAGTATTTTAACGAACTCGTGAACGAATTTACAAAAATGAAAAAGGAACTTCCGACTTATTCAGTTATGGTAAGTTTTGATTTTTTGTATCGCTGCGCTGAGTATTTATTTATTCATAAAAGTGTAATTTGTCTTTGAATAATGAAAAATTATGGATGACATTTATAATTACTAATTTCTTCTGTTAGTTTTCAGCTAGAGCGGAAGAGGAGGATAAACTATATGCGAGCAAGATTGACCACATTGCGCATTTTCTGATGCGGTTAGCATTTGTCAGGTAATTAAATCTCTGAACAAAGTAAAATTAACGGCATTACTGACACAAATTTAATCAGTAAAGAGTAAAGGCGCTTCAGCCTAGATGATTTTCTAAACACAGGTCTGACGAACAAAGGAAGTGGTTCATAGCGATGGAGGTTGACTTTTTTCGAATGAAACTTTGGTATATTCATGCCATCAAGCCAATTTTAGAAAAGTATAACATTCCATTCACCGAAGTAGGTTTTCATTTTGGATTTGGAGACATCTTTGACCGACAACCATAGAATTTCTTTAATAAATTATATTGATTAATATTAGATTACGGATAAAGAGAAGGAACGTTTTCAACATGATATTTCAAATTCATCATTTACATTGGCCGGCACTCACCTTGATCATCAGATATTCAAAGCGCAATTTACGCATGCTTTGGATTTGGTAAAGAATCGCAAAGTCTTCCTTTATCTTGGATATGCGTACATTCCATACTGCGATCTGGCTGGTGTAATTTCTGTAAAATTCCGGAGCTACCTCTCTGAATCTCTTTCGGTAAGACAACTTACAACACAACATTTTCACAAGAATTACACGTAAAGAACTGCTAATTTTTAAAGTATGATTTTGCTGATGCAGTTACTTAAACAAAACATCCACAATGTAGACGACGATGAGAGACTTCGCCCGATACTTACTGGATTTGAAAAGCGTTATTTGGGAAATGATTCAAGTATAGTGAAATCGGGTACCGCTGTATCTGCAGCTGAATTATCTGGAGTATGTCATTTTATTTTTAC
This sequence comes from Cyphoderus albinus, assembly GCA_021029165.1. NCBI lineage: Eukaryota > Metazoa > Arthropoda > Collembola > Entomobryomorpha > Paronellidae > Cyphoderus > Cyphoderus albinus. The sequence continues at coordinate 44,629 of VYYJ01000537.1, forward strand.
TCCGGAAAACATCTATGAATTTTTTAGCTATTACCTGTTCTATTTTGTATGAAAGATTTAATTTTTTATTAACTTTTCTTTTTAGTTCTCTGAGAAATCGTTTCCATTGTGTATGAAACAACTGTACGATGTGGTCAACAAGGATCACCATTTGAAGCATTGGGGGCGGTTGCAACTTGGGTTATTTTTTAAAGGCTTAGGTCTACCCATGGAGGAGGCAACGAAGTTTTGGCGAAGTAACTTTACAAAGCTTCCAGAAATTGATGCGTCACGAGTGAGCACATATTTTCACTTACAGAATATTAGTTTGGAACTAATGGTCTGGTTTAAATAATCAACATATTTGCATGCATTAACTTTATTTAGTTCGACAAGCAATATTTGTACAATATCAGACATATGTACGGACAAGAGGGAAAGCGAGCAGATTACACCCCATACAGTTGTATGAAAGTTATTAATTCAAGTGTAGGACCTGGTGATCATCATGGATGTCCATTTCGCCATTCCGATGCTACTCCATTAAGGGTTAAATTTGTTGAAGCTGGCATTCCGCAGGAAGGTAAATTAATTTCCCAAAATAAAATAATGTATATATTCCTTTCATAAATTTAACAAGAACATTGTTTTGTTTGAAGGTATCAAGGAAATAATGAATCTGGTGGAACTAAAGCATTTTCAGATTGCTTGTCAAAAGTATTTTGAATGGACTCATGATAAACATACAGTTGATGGTGGTGTTAATCATCCCAATCAGTATTTCATGGAAAGTCGAAATGTTTTAACCGGAAAGAAGACCATTAAAACTGAAGGCGAGTATTTGCTACTACGCTTGATTACAATATAAACTATAATGACAAAGTATTAGTTGTCAAAATTAAATCATCATTTGTTTTGTGTTTGTAGGCAAAGTAGAGGTAATTCGATCTGTTATCTACAAAAATGGCCAGAGTCAAAGTCAAAAGCAATCACAGTCACAAGCTGTAGAAGGATCCGGCGAAAGTATGGATGTAACTGAAGCTGTGGATGTGGATCACATGGATGATGAGAGTGATGAAGTTTTAGCATCTTTGGCTGGGATGGACTATTAAAATACTTTTTACGCAGTAGTTTGTACATTCTATTTTTGTAAATGAAGTATAATTGCTTGTTTTTAATGCACAACTTGACACAATACATCTAGCCACTGTTGTTTGGACGTTTCGTTTTATTGTACTATTATTTAACGGAAGAAAATCACTTCATTATGAGTTTGTAGTTTGAAGTCAACATTTGTAAACATTAAATACCCACAATGAGAATTAAAAATCTTTCTTTATATATATAAAAATATTATCTTATCTTTTAAACCTACATCGGTAATAGCTTTTTTTAGCATAGAACTAGATTTTTTAATTTCTATTTTGCGAAAAGAGTTAAAGTTCTCTCAAACCAATTTACCTTGTCTCATTGCAATTGTGGGCTAACAAAACAACTCGTTCATAACATCTTTGGACAAATAAAAAAACAATGCATAAACTCCGCCCAACACCACCCTGAATGTAAATGTTTTTACTAATGCAAATTAAACAATTTATTAGCAACCTGACAATTGACACTGCAGTGGATGCATACATTTTATCATCTCAGCAGAAGTGATTTTACTACAAATCAAGATGGATGGATAATGGGTAAAAGGACACTGTTTATAATACCTATGTAATATTCTCTGGATTCTCATAAAGTGAGACCAGTTCCTGTTGAGAAGTGCTGGTGTGAAGACGAACAGAGTGAGGCTTATATGGCTCGTGATTTTAAGGAATCCGTAAAATAAATTATTTTTAGCATCATATACTAATCGCTACTCGCGTCGTGTCGTATCACCAATTATAACTATCGTAATAATCATATCTTCCTTCTCCAATTTCTCGCCAACAGCGAGTCGCTTCGCTTGGATTACAGTCAACAAGTGTCAATTGTGAAATTTTTATAATTATTTTTAGTCTATTAAAAACCATTCATTTGCCAAAAAGCAATTCTCATGCAGAAAGTTCGGTAGATATAAGACAGTGTTTTCAGCCTGACTGTGTAACCCAATTTTTACCCTGCTAATTTTGTCAACGCTTCATTCACGCCTGCTTCAACTTTAACAGAAAGTTACCATTGTGTTATTATTCTCCGTTTCACTTATTATTTTATCATCAAAAGCAATAATAATCACTCGAGTTCAGTGCAGTGTGCAGTGAGAGAAACGCCTCGAAATCTCTGACGTGTAGCATTAACTGGAACCCTGAAATGGGAAAAACAGCTTACGTGCAACCTATTTAAAAATCTTAGTGATTGTTTCAATTAAATAAGTGACATCATAATGAATACGTCGTCGCCAAAAACATTTGCATATGGGGCAATTTTTGTCCTTGTGTTGTGCTCAAATGTGGGACAAGCTCAACTGATCCCGATATTTGATTGGGTCATGTCATTCTTTGGAAATTATGAAGAACCCACATACACATTTATCCGGAATGTCACGGACACAGGAGTACGATCTAAAATATTTCTTACACACAGCTTTCACATGACTTTTATAATGAAAACGTTAATTTTAATTTTCTATGAATTTTGTTGCCCGCTCAGAGTATAGAGGAGCGCAAGTATCCTGCTAAGAAATGGATTTGTACGGAAGAAATTCTGTCATCAAAAGTAAAGGACACCAAACGATCAGAAATGTTTATGAGATTGCATAAATACATGCAGGGTGAAAACGAATCAGGTCAATTAAACTTTCTTATAATTTTCTTAACTTTCCGATTGGTTCGCATTTTCTCAGTTGAGCAGAATTTAATATGCATGGAATGTCACAAGACAAGACGAGAACAAATCTTCCCATTTAAAAATTCTACGTTCATTTTTTTGCGAATAAAATATTACATCTGACCTTTCTGAGCAAAAGGCCACACTATCTTGGTTAAATATAACATAAGAGAAATGTGAAGCTGGCTGTAACCGAATCCACCAGCGGTGGTGGTCTGAATAACTGGCAGCTTTTCTGCTGACATATTTCATATTTTATATTGCTCATTGCTCTGTTAATAAATCCTAGTAAAAAATGTTTGCCTTTAGTCTGATTCGATGCACGTAGGCCATTTACAAATAATATTCATGATTTTCTTTCCAGATCAAAAGTTAGAAATGACAGTGCCAGTAATAACAAAAGTAGCCAACGTTAATCCTCGGCGGGATGGTGACTTGTTCTCATATGAGATGTGCTTCTTCATCCCAGAAGAGTTCCAGCGACATCCACCAGAGCCAATCACTACGAAAGTTAGAGTCATCTCATTTCCAGACCTTCACGTTTACTCTCAGTAAGAAGCTGCATATCAGTAATTAAGCATTACATAATCATTATGCATCTAACTTTAACTTTAAGTGCATTTACTATGTATATATTTCGCTTCAAAGTAAAAACTTCCACTGACCTAACCAAACCACATACAACAACAACAATTGTGCATGATTTTTATTGTCTCTTTGTATATTTCCTTAGGCGTTTCGGAGGGTATTCAACTCAAGAGATGGAACAAGAGCAAATGCTTTCCTTGGCTTCTACCTTGAGAAATATTAGTATTCCTTATTTAGAGAAGAGTGAAGGTCCAAGGGCCACCCACTTTATATGTGGCTACGACTCGCCAACGAAATTCTGGAATAGAAGAAACGAGGTTTGGCTCTTGGCAGAGGAAAATAATCCGCTCCCTGTGAATTCTTCCTCAACTGATGAGTAATAACATCACACTCGACACTCATCGTCATAGGCTGCCCTCATATAATTATTGTGTGTAAGATATGTGAAAGTCGATACAAAAATAACGATTTTATATACATAAGTACATTTAGTACAATCCAACCTCTGATAAATTCTAAAAATATTTGTCCATTTCATCATGCTAAATCGTCCGCGCATGTCTATCGTGTCGATTTACCTAATATTAGATGTGCCTAATTAGCATCAGCGTTTAAAGATATATACACTTAATTTGTCCAAGTTATTGACCGTGGTACATCTATTCTTTAATGTCTGTACTGACTGACTGACTAATGCATGATAGTCTATCATTGATAGACGATTGTGCAGTTCGTGAAATGATATAATTTTTACTTGATTTAGTTTACTGCACTATATGGTTAATTTAGTTGCACTCTTCATCAAGCTTGATTGCAATTTTTTTATATTTAGACTATACAATACGATAGAAAAAATTCAAGTTATTTTTATTATTGTTGGCGAAATATCAAATCTGATGCACTTTTAATTGACGCATAAGATAAATGTGCTAGTCGCATTTAATGAAATGAAACGGTGTAACTGTAATGTGATGAAAACGTTTGTGCCACACATGTAAATGTACCTAACTATGAGTACAAGTTTAGATGAGCAAGGGGCAACAATTCGTTTATAATAATATTCTTGTATTTAGTTATTTATTTATTTTTGAATGTAATAATTAGTAGTATGTAAGTGATTATGATTATCGTCATTTACAAAGTAGTATAATATAATATAACAAAAAAGTAAATGAAAAGATACGAGAAATTATTCATTAAGAAGGCGCTACAATTCATTCACTCACAATTTCAAAATGTACAGTCCGACAAGATCTTTAAAACTTAATACTGTGCACAACAAAAACCCTCTGTGAAATAAGAGCGGAACAAAATAGTTAAATGTATATTAGTTAAAGAGTACGGCTGTCGTGCCTAAATTAGTAACTTATATTGAACGTGGAAAAAACCTTTTCAGCGAAGTAAAAACAGTAAAGTCACAGTGTGGAGATTTTTTTATCACGTGAATAACCCGATTCCTGATAACCTATACATATACAATTAGCTTTTCTCGCTGATGAAATATAATTTGAGTTTCGAGATTCCGATATCCTCTTACTATTGCATGCATCATCGTCATATATTTCACATGCTCTTTAATAAGCAACCTAACCTAATCAATTAACTATCTAACTAAAAACCATAATCACCAATGGGCTGCTACATTGCTGCTAATGTGGCATGTGACCCCAATAAATCACTGTCAAGTCCATGAGGTGGTTGCTTATAAACTGGCCGCAGATCATTTAACATTGTTGAAGCCATTCGCTGAGTGTTATAATCTGGCCGCCATCCCCAGTCATTCCTTGCAGCAGAATCATCCAAAACCTCCGGCCAACTATCAGCAATGGATTGTCTATGGTCGGGACGATAATTTATTTGGAAATGGGGAATAGTTTTACGAATCTCGGCAGCAAGCTCTTCTGGGGTAAAGCTGGCACCCGCAACGTTGTACGTTCTCACAGGAAGTGATTCTGGAGGGCGTTCCATGAACTCCACAACTGAGCGAAGGCAGTCGTCGATATGCATCATGGGGAGGCGAGTGTTGGGGCCCAGATAGGACGTGTACTCGCCGCTCTTTAAAGCATCGTGAAATATTTGGATGGCATAGTCTGAAACATCACATTTGCATTTCGCTTATCTCATTTCCACTCTTCGTCCTGTTTTTTGATTCTTAATTACTCAATTTACCTGTCGTTCCTCCACCAGGATGAGTGTCGCTTGACAGAACACCGGGAAAACGAAGACAACGGAAATCTAGGCCATACTTAGCGTTGTAATACTCGCCAAGTAATTCTGTATGAACCTGCAGTGGTCAGCAAACAAAGATTATTTGAGAAAAATATTGGGGCAATGTGGAACTTAAGAATTTTTGTTTTAGCTTTGTCATGAATCTTTACATGAGTTTATAGGCAGTTTACTTGTTCGTTGTTAATCAATACTGAAAGCCAATGCGACTTACCTTTGAAACTCCATAGATCGTCTTTGGTCGCTGAATTGTAATGTTTGGAGTTGGATTTCTTGGACTTTCCGGACCAAATGCACCAATTGTGCTTGGTATAAACACACGCAGACCGTATTGATTTCCCAGTTCCATAACATTATGAGTGCCTGAAGAATAAATACGCATCAACGCATCTGTTAGAGTTAAGTTGTTTACCAAAAATCTTGGACATTATTTTACGCCTCGTTGCAAGCTAGCTAGCCCTACTAAAATAATACACAACAATTTATTGTACCAACGGGACGGGACAGACATTTATTTTGAAGAAATGGCCTTCGCTGGAAGCATCTAATTTCTGATATTGCGTGAAGTAATCTGAATCTGAATATTGTAATCTCAAATTGCTTTTCTAGCTACTTTATCAGCATAACAAGCTGCACAGAGAAAGTATTGCATTAAGTAGGTAAACTTATGGAACGAAAGAAATGTCTATGAAGTATGAAATGAATGAAATATCCTTGCAATATTAATGGTCTTTCGTCTAAGGCTTTCGGGAAAGAATTATTATCCATATCCACATTGCTTTGCAAAAGTTTTGTCCATCCTTTGCAATTTTCTCGTAGTCTTACTGATTTGTGTTTTGTTTTAATACGTAGCAGGTTAGAATAATTCAATGCTGCCTACTTAATCTTATTGCAATAAGTTCATTGATACGAAATGTGTAGGTATACGTATAGGTATAGATATACATACGTTTTGACCCTTATTACATTTTACCTACCTTCGATATTGACACGCATGGCGAGAGCCACATTAGATTCCGCGACAGCGCTCAGCAGTGCACTGAAATGGACAATCCAGTCAATCCTGTGAGTCACGATAATCTTTTGCAAACATTTGTAATCCAGCACGTCTGCAAAAATGTATGGGCCTTTGGAGGTGATATCGCGTGTTGGTTTTCGAATGTCTGACATGAATACATTGTCTTTGCCGTACTTCATTCGAAAGAGTCTCGCAAGACCAGAACCGAGCTGTCCTAAGCTCCCTGCAAGACACAAAAAAGAAGGTCGCCCATTCATTTTTCCATTTTTCTGATCGACTTATGAAATGAATATTAAAAGACGAAAATTGATGACGATGAGACCGACTTATTACTTCTTAACTAAATCGTAAGTCGCTGCTGTTCTGACTTTTCATTAAATTGCGTGTGCATAGCAGGTATTAACAGAGCAAAAAATGATACATTGTAACAATTTTAATTCTAAAAATACAGCATTTCAATACTTTTCCCTACCGCAATTTGCATTTCATTAAAATACTTTGTTGCAAAAACCTGTTTTTAATTATAAGGATGATGTAAGACCGGTGAGGATAATCGTTAGTTATTGGGAACAATTTTGACTGTTTTTGATATTGTGAACCTAATGTGCCTTCATTTATTCATTTCGAACATTGTAATTTGTAATGTTTTATGCTCTTCAATTAAATGTAGAGGTATAGTTTTTTTCAGTGAGACTGTAGACAAGACACTGTCTAAAACTGGAACAACGATTCAAACAGATGAAAATCTTTCAAATGTCGAGCAATAAATGGTAAGTAGCATATTTTTCTTCAACCTCAGTCACATTCACATTCGTCATGTGATGTGCCCTTCCTGCTTCCCAAAGGAACGTAGTAACAACAAAGGACAAAGTATTCTTTTCAGACACGGTCAACTTTGATAAACAAGTAGTATAATTTTATGCTAATTTTTACGTAACACAAACAACAGTCACCAGATCGTCTAAGTACTTTGTTATTTTCCAAATATTAACGGCATTATCCAACAACGTCATGTGTGTCATGCCACAAGAAATGAAGTCTCGTAACAGAATACCTATATGTAGCTCAAAGTTATATGCATGTTATTTTAATATGAAATGATATAACTATAAAGGTATCAGGAAAAGATGGCAATCGATCATGTAAGGTTGGAGCAGACAAAGAAATTCATAATATGCTTATGCCTACTTACCTGTAATTAGAATGCGCGGTCTGGTCTCGTCATGCGACTCAAGACCTCCCCTGGGTGCCAATGTACTATCAGCAGCATGGAAACTCCTACTTCCAGAGGTAGCATAAATTAGACCACGACTAGCGAATGTCTGAGACGAGACGACGAGTCCCTTTTCCAAAGAGTGCAGGGCATTCCTCAATGTCGTTCTCAGCATCTTTGACGGTCGGCTGGGGACAGAACACGAAAAAACATTTTAAAGAATCCATGATGTGATATGATAATGGAATTTTTTTCTTGAAATTGAAAAAAGCGGGTAGATAAATAATGCGTGACTGACGGATGATCCCATTTCTAGTATTTCACAATAATGGAATGTGACGCAAAACTCTCAAGGGACAGCCTTGCTTCACATTCACCATTATAAATGGAGGCATATTGTAAGTAGCTGCATGGCAGTTCATCTTGAGAATGAACCTGTATAATTTTTAATCTTTTTCCATTGCAGACAAAATATCTTGGTAAAAAAAAATCAATATTTTCTCGCGACAAAATTTTTGCCAGCAGATAGGCCCTTCAGTTGACCTACAAACTAAAAACGCATGAGAACTGTTGTTAGATGAAACTCCAAACCACCCTTCTATATGAACGTTTTTGAGACTAGAATGCTTTCAGAGAAAATTGACCAATCTAGAAAAACTTTTTTAACTCCCGAACTCAACATTATAATCTGTGTGACAGAAATATACGTAGATATGAAACGTACCGACGACTAGCTAGGTATATTGTTTCCGAAAACAGCAAAATTTAGGTCATTGATCAAGCGAAGTTTTTCTGTACACTAACAATGCACACGACAAACTCTTTCGGAAATATTAGTAATCCAGTTACTAGTTCCCCGTATGGAGGAAACTTAACTGTTCGAGAAACTAATTTTTAAAAGGTTGAAATTTTTCTACTTACCGTTGCAGACTTCAAGGATGACTTTAATAATTCAAAATTCGGTTGAAAGTTGATTTAAATTAAGACAGGTAAATTTTTTAATCTGATAGGCGAGTAAAAGTTGAAGAGCGTTTTGGATGATTAATCTGATCGGTTTGGTAGATGAAGTGGAACTAAACCAGAATTGGTAAAATTGTGTAAAGAAAACAGGTCGGGATCGTGGAGTTTTTTAAGCAGTTTTATATCTCCAATTTATTTACCTCCTGTCTATGTATTTTATTCTGATTGTAATACTGATTATAATAGTCAAAAGTCAATGGGAGAAAAGCATCAATGCATGTAACATGTCTGTTCCTTCGACTCTTCTTTAGCTACCTACCAAGTTTTGCAGACGAATTATATGCAAAATCTTGGTCGAGGAAATCTAACTATTGGCACAATGGACATCGTTTTGCAAAAGAAAGTGCTATAAGACATAACATTTCGCATACGCTTTAAGTAAATATGCAGACTTAAAAATAGGTAGGTATGAAATCGCATAAGTAATACATTGTATCAATTATTTGAATAAATTTATACAATTTAATCTTCTGTAGGTATCACATGACCGCTTTTTTCTTTGTATCTCTTTTGTCTCTGCAGTCACTGGGTACATGATGGTGGCGACCAACGAGGATTGTCATTTTTCTATTACCTCAGTGAAAGAAACG
>VYYJ01000538.1:0-54059 GCA_021029165.1 Cyphoderus albinus
CAATAGGACACTCTATATAAAGGACTATTTTTCAATTGATCGGCCTGCAGGACACTTTTTGAATTTGTAGTACTTAAGAGGGGTCGCTGTCGAGGACTGATCGCCGAACGGAACACAATCATCAATAGTCGTACTCGTTTGTAGAAGTTTGTGATTTCCACGCGAGTAAACGTCAGAAATAAATAAACGCATTTATTAATGCTTTGTTTGTTCATGAACATGTTTTTGTATAAAATAAGACGTCAAAGCTTGTGTCAGCTTTTAAGCAATGCGAAAAATAATAGCCCTGTTTGTAATGTGCACACAGGATGCTTAAGATTATAACATCTTTAATGAGCTGGATGACATGAATATGGCCATGTACGACACGAATAATTTTAAAATTAGAGAAGATGTCACACAAACATGGGCTTGGTAATTTTAGTACGCCACATTTTTCCAAACTAAAATATGCTACGTAAATCTTTTTTGAAGATTACAAAGTAGGTAGTCTAAAATTAACTGTTCGCTCTCCACTCCAGAGTCAGCCAGTGGAGGTTTATCACATAAAAATTGTTTTTTTAATCCTGCAATTGGCAATTTGAGTAGGTATCTTAATCCTCTGGGCGCAGTAAAAGTTAACTTTAATATTTCATGAGACAAATAACTGTTTATTTCGTTACATAAATGGTCAGTTTTAAGGTACCGCAACAGCCTTCTTTTACTCTTCGCTAAGCTTTAGTATTTTGTTATTGTTAAAAGATATCATACAGATTAAAGTATGAAGTGATGTTAACGATTCTGCTGAATGAATTCTGATAATTAAACTAAGACCGACGGGTGCGTACCAAAATGCTAAATATAAATACTGTTTAAAAAGAAACCAATCTTGTATTTATTTCTAATGATGATGTCATCTTATTAGGATAAATACAATTCTTTCTGTTAAGAATTTCAAAAAAGTGCCAACTCCGTAGTTATTTGATGCTAGCATAAATAAAAACAAATGTCAACAATTCGCCTCTTGATCTAAGGTCTTATACAGAAAAAAATCGACACCAATAATCATTTCTGTGTATATTTCTCGAAATTTTTAATTCCAAGTACAAATTGTGTGTATGAATATAAAAAACTTTATTGTGTCTTGCTCGCTGTCGGACGGGACTTCATGAGAATCATCGACAAACAAAAAAAGTCTTCTTCAATTTCCTCTCAAATCGTCATTATCATCATCTCCTTTCTACGACGACACTCATTACCATCATGCAATTCGGATGATGCAGTGTGTATACCATTAACATAAAATTTGGTTTCAGTTTATTTAAGCAGCCATCCCGTTTCAGTGGCACTTTTGGTGGTGGTAATTGGGAAGCAGAGTTTTTCATTAAAAATTTATACCATATGCGGAGGAGATGATGCACGGAGGAAAAAAGTGAGGAAAATTATGTAGAAGAAGATGACGATGAAGCATAACAAAGAAAACATATTTTTCTCGTGTAAACCCAAGTCAAGAGTTTGCTGTAAGTTAAGTAGGTACCTAAATAAAGAGAAACGGAAAGAAAACGCATGTTTATGGAGAGCACCTTTCAAAATCATTCGTCCACGCCTGGTAGTCCGTCTATGTCGAAATGATGTACAAGTGCACATAACAAAACATGTAGCATGTAAGCATGCAGTGAAACAACACAGGTTCTTATCCTTGTAGGTTAAATTAAAGATGCTTCGTTTTTTTTCTTTGTCCGGACAGCCGCTACGCTGTATAGTCAGTAGTGTGTAACGTTAGAAAATTACGTCAAGTTTTGAGCTTTCCTTCCATCATCTTTTTATCATTGATAATGAACTAAGAAGGAAAAAAGTGAACAGCGAGGAGGAAGAACGCACATGTTCCAAGTTTTTTCTACGCTTCTTTTTACTTTGAAACTTGTCAGAGTATGCATGTATTACCTAACATCTTATTGTATCGTAGGTGTGTAGACACAAGAACTGTTGCGGGTAAACAATAGTTGCGGGAAAATGAGGTTGCTGAGCACAAAATATGAGAGAGGTTTGCGAGTATCTAAGAAAGAGGACGAAGGGAAGCTAAAAGTGTTAAAAAGGGTAACAGTTTTTTTATTATACATACCACATCCACGCCACCAGAAAGCAAAATAGGGAACGGAGAAGAGAACTCAGACAAGAGCAAAAAAATACGAGGCAAAATAGGTGATATCATCATTGTACTACAATTCCATTTTGTGCAAGTGTGTCTGATCTACTCTGTAACATCCCCGTATTGTAGTATAGTGATTATCAGGATAATAAGAGAACTATGATAAGTGTTTTTGAGCTACCCTTTGGCTGCTGCTCTTGATGAAGTAGCGCTGTTCCTGTCTGGCTGCTTGCTTTAGTATGAATAAAGCGCGAGTTAAACAAGAAAGCTAATAGATGAAATGAAGAAAATATTAAAAATGAGAGGGGGTTCGTTTTTCCACGTTTTTTTCCACATGAAAAGGGTATTTATGGAGCGAACTCACAGATGTGTTTGGAAAATGCTCTTTTTACTTGGAAAAATATACATTAAGGAATTGCTTTAATATTAACCTCCATTTTACACAGTTTTGTAGGAGAGCCGCTTTACTATTATCCAGTTCTACAAATATTGCATCCACCGACATGATATGCCGTCATCGTAATATCATGATCACGCATGATATGTTCATGGCATGGCTGTTTCGCGTTTATTATAAAACATAGGTACAAATAACACGTTAGGTATATATCTTTTCTTTCTTTGGTTCAATTTTTTTTTCTTTTCATTATCATCATCGCCATTATAATCATGATTATCGGCAGCGTGTTTCTAGGTATGTAAAAATAATATTCGATTGTAACAATAAAATACATGCGGAGAAGTATTTTTTTAGCTTGGTTTGCTTGGGAGTCTCTTTATGTTTTAGCTTTTCCACCAGTAGTACAAAGCAAAGTGGGCAAAAACATGTTTGTTGTTTGTTAATAATAACTGAACTGAACATGAACGCAGAAGCTATAAAGTGCATTTTTGGCCCCGCTTCCCTCACTCTTGAACCTCTTTCTGCCACTTTTACTCAACTCCACTTCTAATCCACAGCTCATTGCAAGAGGAGTCCCTGAGTGAGTGAAAAGAAACCGCGGAGTAAAAAAGCAGTTCTCTGATAGTATTAGAAAATATAGTGACCGTTATTACTTCCACAAGCAAAAAAATCGTTTAATTTTCTCCTACTTTGCGGCTTCCAGTATTGGCACGGTATTACCATTATTGTCACTTACTTTCTTGCTTTTGGCAGTTAAGAAAGTTGAAACGAAAAGTTGCAGGTAGGTTCTTTGTAACTTTCATTTTTGAAAATTGATAAGGTCATAACACGTTTCTAGTGTGCGTAACCAAATCTAAGTCTAGAGCGAAGTCGAGACATTCAAAAAAAGGGTTTTGGCAAAGGTTTTATTTCTCTAGTTTAAAAATAGCTCAGACTTTTATTTGTTGACGAAAATGGGGTTCACTAGGATTTTACTGACCCTATTTCAAAAATGTTTTCCAGAATAGATACGTTACACTACTACGCACAAGTTAGGCACTGTTTTAGAATATTTTTGTTGTGTTAGAGGAAAGAAGAGAGGAAACCAGCTTCCTTTCTTTGGGGAATTTAGAGACAGTAGCAGCAATCTTCGTTTCTAGTAGGCTTACTCTAGTATTGCATGCACAGTCGAGGTCGCTCAACACCTTTGTTCACGCAGAACTAAATATTAACTAATTTAGTAGAGAGAAATGCAAGGACAATCCTGTGATTTTATGAAAGGAAGCTGAGGGAAGAAAGGAAATAGCTCATCGTCTCATTTTCTTCCCGTAAAAATTGGTGCTATTTTTGGCCAACTTTTTCCTCTCTCTTCCGTTCCCACACGATTTATTTTTTCTGGAGGAGATATGATGATGCTTCATTCAGTTCAGGATGATGATGAGCATCCTCATCGGCACGACATGGAATGGTAAGGAAAAAAATGTTCATTTATTTTTCTAAATTTCCTAAAAAAGACACGTTTTCACATCTTCCTTTTCTTCTGCCGTTCTTCTCTAATAATCTTTTGGCCCATCATAAACAATTCTTCGCTTCACTCTCATTCCGTCTTAATTCTGGTTTTTGTCAGTTGAGAGAAGCATCCAAAAATTATTCATTTCTTCCTGCTGTAACAGAATTCCAGACGCAGCACCCTTTTATGTGTTTATGTATAGGGAATTGAATGAAGTCTGCTTTCTATTCTAAACTCCCTTTGCTGCTGTCCATTTTATTTTTATTTTTACTGCGAAGCATCATTTCCGATTCCTTCATTGCACTATACTCTATACGTTCATTGTATTCCGCATTCCGCATCTTTCACTTTTCTCCAAAAATAAGCGTACATGACAAGTGACTCGCTCTTTGTCTTATCTGAAGTCCGCCATTCGTTTCTAATGTACGGTACATTGAAGTGAATCGTACTTTATTTTTGTCTCAGTCAAACCAAAGTAAATCCATGTCGGAGGATGATGGACATTTGAAGGGCACATTCATACAATGTACAATCGTAAGGCTTTAAGGTACTCATTTTATTTTCAATAAGCGAGGGTGTATAACAACCTAACAGCATAAAGGTGTCCTTTGCCTTTTCTTTCGTCTCTCCTCTGTGTATTTTCTCTTAAAATCAGATTTAGCCCATTCTTTCTGTTTACTTCGTCCAAAACAGGAAAATGAGAAAAGCACAGAAATCTATTGATGCAATAAAAATAACAATAAGATGAGAAAGATTTCAAGGCATTTGTAGCCATAAGACTATTTTCTTTGTGTAAAACTGATCATGTCAGAGCCAGAAAGGACTAAGGCTAACCTTTGCACGAAAATGCCATATCGCCCCACACAAAATTTCTCTTGTTCTTGTTCCATCCACCACCGTATAATAAATCTGCAAGTCCAGTTAGGCAAGGCTATTTGTAAATTACAGTACATTTGGGGACGCACTCGCGTGTGCATTTCGTTTATTACATCTTGTTGGCCGTCTGCCTTTCTTTTCTCGCTGTCTCCCTCAATTTCCTTTAAGATGAGCATTTTAAGGATAATGGCGAGAATATGGCCGTCATTCACCAATACTGTTACTCAGGGTCAGTTTTTGTCACAACAGCGAAAGCAAGCAAAAGCCGGATGGCTGAGATTAGCTGGGAAAAACGAACGCACATCCTTATGTAGTTCAATGAAGCATGAGATTATTTACAGACGAGGAGCATGTTCAGTATTCAGAGATAGGTAGGGCGATATCAACTTTGTTGTTATGCCGTGAATGCGTCCGCCGTTCACAAAACGCATACAACACCACTTGGTGATCATCTCACTTGTTTTCATGCATATTCCGCTCTTCTGGACAGGACAGAAGAAAAAAGTAAAAGAGCGAGAGAGAGTTGACGAGAAGAGGGGTTCTTTATTCTACCAAATATTTTATATATGGCTGAGAGTAACTCTCAAGCTGACTCATTTCGCGTTCCTTGCTGGTTAGAGAGAATGAGTTGTGCGAGGGGAAGCTTCTGCCAGTACCGACGCCACCAACAACGTCGGCTTTGGTATCACGTATTTTACTCCTATAAAAGCAGCTCTGTGGACGCAGTTTGCTCTTCTCTCTCTGACGCGATAGACTTGTGCCCAGCGAACACTTTGTATGGCACACAAGCCACCATAACATCACACATCGTCATATAGTTCTCCACTGCTCCACAATTTTTAGTAGTCAGCTCACAGCTCGAAGAGTGAAGCTCAGTCACCCTTCTTCATTCTTCCCTTGTTCTTCCTGATCGTCGACGATGCAGCAACAGGAATACAAGCGTAATTTTTGTGCGTTGTCCGGGAGTGGAGCGGAGAGAAGAGTCATCGTAATCATCATCATGATCGCGACGGTAGCGTTACTCACACCGCTCTCCTCCTCTCCCCATCCGTCAGTCACGTCACCCTCCTCAAGCGATCAACAACAAGAAACGTGGCTGCTCCTCGCCGACTCTCCTTTCACGTGAAACTGCATTTCTCCAGAACCACGTCTACCCAGCAAAGAAACTGCAACACTCTCGTTCACTTTCCCGGAATTTCTTGGGAATTCTTTTCTTTCTAATTTTTACCGAAACAGGTTTTCTCCGGGTTCACTTGACTTCCTTTGAACTTCTGAGAAGCTTTCCTTTCGTCATCGTCAACCCTCAAGTCAACCGAGAAGCAGCAACTGTATATAAAAGAAGCCTTCATAGAAATTCTCCAGTCAAGTGTGAGAGGATGAAGATGGAGTTAATTTAGTGAGACGGTCAGTGCGTGAGATTTGGAGCTTCACTTTCAACTTGGATATTCTCACTTCAATACACCTTTCCCGTTACGGCAATCCGCTGATTTCTTTGTGTGGTTAGAGTGAAATAAATATGCAGTTACTTTATAACCTGGGAAATTCTATTCGGTGTGGCGACTTCATCTCATACACATGTCGTGCTTCACAATATTTTATTTGTTTCACGCTTGTGTGTGAGTGTCCGTCCTCCGGATTTAATGACTCAGAGTTTTGAGTATTGTATACCAATTCTAGCACCAAATGAAATCAGTGCTTGGCCTAACAAAGAATCAACGAAATTATTCAAACATTTTTGGAGAAAGCAACCAGGAAAGCCATGATGACCACATTCATCTGGGATCTTCAGATCGACTCTGTGCTGGTAAGTCAATAGAAAATAATTCCAGTATTCAAAGAGGTATGTCGTTTCGAAATAATTTCCATGCTCATTTACATTTTCATCATTTTGATACAAGTAATTATCGTCTGCCGTCTCTTTGTTTTGTCATCATTTTATTTTCTTGTCAACTTCAACTCGGCACTGTAGTAATAACACACACCGCTTATTTGCATTCACTCCAACGAAAGCTCTGTTCTCTCTCAATTTTCAAGAGAAACGCTAAGCCACGGTTTATTTGCTTTCTTTGTCAACTTTTCCACATTCTCCTATTCAAGTCTAACTGAGACGAGAGAGAGAGAGACACTTGCATATTATTATTTACTACTCATCAACCTTCCATGTTTACAAATAACAACAACGACAGCGACTTTTTTACAACTTGAAAAAGTACAAGAAAAATAGAATTCCAATAATACTCAAACAACATGACAATTTTCTCCGTGCTTTATTACAACAACAAAAAACAGTCTACGTTCTCATTCACGTTGCAGACTCAGACGGTTGTGAGTAGTAGTAAAAAGATATTACGCGTGAGACGGCGAAAGAAAGGACGACGACAAATAATGCATTAAAAAGTAGATAGACTCTCAGTAGCAATAAATACGAGCGGTGAGAAGCATACAAAGCGCAATTTCCCCAGAGCGATAGCTTCATTCTGTTTCCCTGTAAGTATTAAACTAAACTCCGACCGCACTACCCTTTCGGTGTTTTTGACAAGTTTTACGAAGAAGCTTCGCTTCGGTTTCCTTTTCCAGCTATGTAGCTTTTTTCTCTTTGTTGTCCCTGCACATTCCATCCATCCTGCTCTAGCAAAGCCAGCAAACCAATAGCCGATTGAATAGGAAAAGAGCGCTTGTCTTTTCCCCATCATCCAAGCAAACCGAATGTCCATCAAAACTTTCAGGTTCATCATAAAGCTTTGACAAAAACGGAGTCTATTACTTTCCCACTTCTCTGTGTCAGGCAGGACATGTTTGGAGAAAAGTAAATGAGGTTTGACACGGTTAAGTTTTTTCAGGGAAACACTCTCAAAGATATACCAAAAGTACAAAACGGACATTATTGGGACTTTTGTTCATCAGCGTAGAAAGGTTCTTTGCGTGCATTTTTTGTCATTGCTCTTATGCTGTTCGCTACATTCTCTTACTTTTACCGGAATTTGAATTTGTTTAGTTTTGTCGGCTTGTAGGCAAAGCACAAAAGAGGGAATGAAAAATATGTGCTGCTCGGTTTGGTACAATGCTAAAGCAAATAGTAATTTCCCTTTGCGTTTGAAACTTGTTTGTTTACAATTGGGTTTTAGGTAACGGATTGTAACTCATTTTTGCTTCTTGTACACAATAAATTTTATTCGCTTAAAATGTTATGTTGCAATCCAACGATTACAATGACTCTTCCATGGTGGAAATCCTCCCAAATGCACCGGTCCTCCGATCTCCCTCCTAAATATCCTGATAGCTTAACTCAGATTCTCATACAAAAATTAAATTCAGATTTAATTTCCGAGTAATACGTCATACTGGCTGAATGCTATGAACGTCTGTTAAAAGTAAGTAACCTTTTTTAAACTTTGAATCTTTTCCCCTTGCTCTTTTCTCGCCTTATCTAGCCCTCCGATCGGAAAAGAAGAGTCTCCAAAATGATCCTGAAAACACAATTTTTTTCTTTATCAGTTACAAGTATTGTCTGTATTTTTGCTTGGCAAAGAGACGTCCGTCTCCATCATCCCTCAGGTTGATTCCTTTGTTGATTTTTTGTATCATGAAACTATCTTTGTGTGCACAGAGTTTTCTATGGCCTTTTTTGAAAACCTTTGTTATAGGGATTATTATTATTCCCGTGCAGTTAAGTATTAATACCCGCTCAATACTCTAATGTGTGCTAGTGGTGTGTCGGTCGACTCCAGATTGGGCCAATTTTATGATATCTAAAAATATATAAGATACAGATGCGATACGTACGCCTTTTGCTTTGTTAAAGAAAAGTGGTTTTCATTTTTACTAACCAGGCCATTGGCTGGTTGTTTTCATTTTTTATAGAAAGTTATCACCATTTAAAATGTACACGATTTCGTTTTTACTTTTGTTCTTTGTTTTTTTCTGGTGAAGAAAGATGAATAAGTTGAGCGAGCGAGGGTCCGGGATGCGTCCGTTCGCATCATTCCCATCAACATGATTTTTGTCCATGAGCAGCATCCGTCCCTTCCTTTATTACGTTACCTATTTATGTCCATCTCTACTAGAAAAAAATCATGGATGGATTCGTTTGGCTTTGAGCTGTGTGTACGAATGGATGGCTGGATGCATGCATGAATCTTCCGTCATTTCTTCCAAGCCTCGCTTTGTTCTGTCTTTGTCAGTCAGTCAGAATATTTTTTTTCTCTCTCCCTTCGTTTTCGGTCTCAAACCCAGGCGATACCTTTTTTCTTTTCATAACAACAAAACCACTCCATTCCTTATAAAATATAAAACCAGGGTTGGCTTGGTGGAAGGTATTAAAATTATCGTCACATATCAGTATGTACACACACATTTGATGCATGTTATGTAAGTTTATGAAAGGGAACCCGTTGCACGGCGTGTTCTGTATGATTCGGTGTGTATTTTTCTCGTGCACCCTTCTTTTCAGAATAAAGACGCGTAAATAAGTTTTTCGTTGAGGAGGAGAAGGCAAGCGTACGGTTAGATGACAACGTCATGTAGAGCAAGGGCTGCACGCTCACAGGCACAGAAATTTCCCCTTCTCCAGTTTTCCCTTCCTTCTTTTGTTAGTTGCTGCTACGTAAATGTGTAAAGCAATACGATACGTGTTCCCATAAAAATTGTATATAAACTTGACGAGCTTTCGCATTATTTGCCCGTGGTTCTACTGGGAACGGTTTAGAATAGCCCCAACCCAAGTCTGCCGTTAGCTGTGTAATAATCAGAAGGGCATTTTGAGCAAGGCGACGCTGTGAAGTTTTCAAGTAAACAAAGCGAAGCTCTGGATATTAGTTTTACTGCCACAGTGCCACTGCTATTGGAGAGACAGTGCAAAGTGGTAGTCATAAGACCTTTTTGGGATTGGGATTTGTGGGAGAAAGATACATAAAAAGGGTTTCACATTATAGAGCTCTTACTAAAGTTTTGTGGTGGTTGCTGCCTAGCGCTAGTGAAAATTTATTTTGCTTCCTTATGTCATGCTTTGCTTGCATGCATCATCAAAGTTACCAGGTTCGGTTTGAACTGAGAGAGACGGGAAGCTCCAGGAATGAGTCAGCGTCAACAACTCAGTTCCCTGTTTTATTCTATTCAGTGGAACTAGGCGATTGTAGAAGCGGCAACTTTGCCAATAATAATGCTAGTTAACAGCAACACTCGGTACGGCACCGGGGCACGGTAGGTAGCAGGAGCAAACAGGAGTTGCACCCGCGTTACTAACTCACTCCACTTTTTTTTGGGCACATGGCAAAGCAGTGGTAATTCTACTTTTAATACGAAATGACTGCCTATGAAAGCGAGTAAATTAAACGATAGATCTACGCACAACAAATGGTTTTAATATAAAGAAATCCTATAAATTCCGTTAGCCCGTGACGATGAAGATGACGCAGGGAAATAAAATGGCTGGAGAAGAGTAAGACTGAGTAAGTAATAACAACAACTCATTTTCTTTCCCGTTTCTTCGCATCCTCGTCGCATCCCTATAATTCACACAGCAGCGACAGGTTGCCTGCTTCCTCATTTGGTAATAAAATTCGTATTTCACACTCCGCATTTATTTTAACGTCCTCTTCGTCTTGTTTTAGCCAGTTCATTGGCGTGGATCATGGAGCGTTGCCGAAGATGCCAAGTAGAGCCACATTATTTGAATTCGACAAGAAAAGTGTGAGAATGAGAAACAATTCGGGATATGGTTGGGAAAAATCAGGGGTTTTACCCATGCTCACTCAGACAAAGCTCACTTTACTCACCCGCACACTTTTATCCAGTCATTGACAATATAACTTGTCTGGTTCTCTGTTGTACAATATGGATTGCTTTGTGTGCATATTCTCATGACACTTAATTTTCTCACAGGGGAACAACCAACTGGAAGCAGAAATGAAATGGATGGACATTGGCAGTGTGCAGGAAAGGGAAGGGGATAAACATGAAGCTGAGAATTCTAAGCTTTTTAAGCTTAAGCCATGCACAAAGAATAAATTTTTATTTGTGATGAGATGCAATTTGATTTTAACTTGACTATTTTGTATGCACTGCACATCCATCGGCTTCATTTTTTTTCATTGTACTCTTATATGCAGAGTTGTGCTTCTCTTTGCAAGGTTGGAATTTGGAAAGAAAGCGAGCGAGTGAAAATGAACACTTGTTGTCTTTTTGTAAATTTGCTGTAAATACACACAACGTTATTTACACATCTTTCCTATTTAGAAGAAGAAAATTACTTACGTAAGTATTTCGTGAACATTGTTACTGCTTGAACAAACTGTACACATACCGTGAACGGCTCGCAATGACAGTAAAGTGATTATCATAATATTTAATTATTAACTAATCGAATGCATACCTAGCGACAGTAAACAGGAGACGCGACACGACTCCATTTACCAACTGAGATCGACCATCCTTTCCCATTTAAAAGTGGTAAGTAACTAAAAATGAAAGACTAACTCAGTGCTGGCGGCTTAATATGATCATTTTATAATGACGTTGCAAGAGGGGGAAACAGCTTTCCCACTCTTATTACTATGAGAAGAAGTGGAGCTGTCGTCATTTTACACGGAAATAAACATTTTACACAGTTTATAACTACCTTGCATACATTGTCTTCAGTATGCAATGTCCACATTGTGCATGCTTCGTGGACTAGACATACTTTATTATTATAAAATAAGAATTATATTGCCCATGTAATTAAATTCCATCCTTCCTTCCGTCCCGTTCATTAATGGAACACTGCATGTTGCATGCTGCTTAATATGGAACTGAACTGACGAATATATTCCAATTTCATTTTCCATCCCACCACTAAACAACGAATACCTTTGATATTTATACACCGATAGACATAATTATGCATCAATAAGCAAAGGAAATATGCTTACTAATTACTAAAATAAAGGGGAAAACAGTGACTTGTTTCGCAAGGGACAGAAGCTTCAGACTTGTTAAAATAAGTTTGTAATTTGTGACATCAATGACAAATTTTTGTGCAGTAAAACGATACGGATGTACCTTCTCGTTATGTCAAGGGACCCATATAAAGAGGGACGAATTTCTGTTTGCACTCCAATTTAAACAAAAATACACGGGTAATTCATCTTATTTATTTTATTATGCACGTTATACATAACACATATATCGTGTGACACAATTAAATCAAATCACGATAATACATGAATGCAGGAATTAGAATGTTTAATTATGACATAATCTCAATTTTATCCAACTCGACAAAATTATCGCCGTGTTGGAAAATTATGACATTATTTCCTCTGAGTAGCGTAACTCTAATCGTGGCATAGGTATTGGAATCAAAGTGCCCCCAACCGTTCAGAGTTGGCAAAAAGGTAGATTCCTGATAGTGAACATTATTTACGGTGATCAGCATTGTGGCTTCCTCCGAAATTCCGTTGGAGTAATACACACGAATTTCATATTCCTTTGATTCTTCCACCCAAACCCCTGTAAACTCAACAGAGGCATCCGAATCGTCAATTTGGCCAACATAGGAACCACCTGAAGCTGAAGTGGAAGCGCGGATATTTGCTTTAGTAATATAGCCATCTTCTGCTTCATAAACTCCATCTTCATCGACTTGCGGCCAGGGGGCCCAGATCTCCACTTCAGTCATTCCAACGAACCAATTAACTTGTCGTGTGAAGACGAGTCGAACCTTTTGTGTTTTCACGGGTTCAAAGCCAATCGTTAACACATCATTGGGAATACAAACAGTCGGGGAGGTATGCTGATTCTCAGCTTGCTCCCAGCTTCCAGAGGCTGATAGAAATTCAATGGTGACGTTTGTGGGACAGTCTTACAAAAATACACAAATGAGATCAATATTTTTCAGTCAGGTCAGTAAAATTTGAAGAGTCAAAAAGTAGCTAAATCTCCGTTTCCCATCAATCCTGTGATTCGCTTACCAACATGGCCTTCGCCCGTGACAACGTCAGAGTACACATAGACCTTCACCTCATCAATCATCTTTGTTCTCCCAGGTCCAAAATCAATCGAAAACCAGTCCTTCTCATTTTTCGATTCAAAGTTTGTCCAGCGGTTAGAAGGTATGTAATCATAGACAACTCTCCCATCAACTGCTTGCCATGTGCTAGCATGATTACTGGTGTAACTCGCATCTGGCATGGGGTACCCAAATGCATTCACATTTGCAGCATAATTTTCTACTTTCTTTCTTCTGTAAGATTCATCGACAATTGGGTCGGGAATATACACTTCAAGTCTTCCCAAATGTTGCCAATAAGCATGTTTTTCTCCGTTCAAATAGAGGTGAACTCCAGGTATCACATTATATTTGGAGCCATCTGAATCGTAAAGGAGCGTTATGTTGTGACCATGATAATTCAGGTTTTCAACGATGAAGTACTTCCAAGAGGATGGCATAAGTGCTTCCATAACAAACAAATTATTAGACTGTGGTTCGATACCGAGTAAATCGCCAAGAACGTTATTAATGTACGTGGAATGTGCGTAATGTTCAGAGTGGTTGCTGTCAAGATAAAGATATCATTATTTTTTCAACTTTTTGAAATCCTGAAAACGCTACTAATTTGAACATTACTGACTCTTAAAATGAACTCACAATGAATCACAAACCCAAAGTTTTTTGTATGGCTGGTGACATTCTGCTACGTAAGGCTTATCATCTTTATATTGTGTTTCAGCGTACACGTGAAGCACTTCAAAGAACTTGTCAACATTGATAACGTCCGATTTGCCATAATATTTAAGTTGAGATGCTAGGGAGCTTATGACGAATCCCGTTGAGTATGGCCAAGAATTTCCATTCCTTATATTAATAAGTTTTAAGTATATGTATATATCTTTTTGGGGGGTAAAAACTTACTATCAACTACTTCCACAATTGCATTGACATACCACCAGCAGCACTGCGACGTTTGATTTCCATCAAAACGATGCGATCTTTGTTCGCAAGTAGTTGGGCCATATGTTGAATTGAAACCTTGAGGGTCAAATAAGTGAAGCCATGCAGCGTGGTACTTGTTATCTTCAGGGTCTGGAACACCAAATTTCCACGGAAAGAGGCCAATCTCTTCTCTCGTGTCCAATAGCTCATGATTTGGATTGTCTAATCTAGAAATGAAATATGCATTAGATCATAGCTATTACGTATACGAAGAATTTCAAATTACAAACCTCCACATGTGATAAAAGAAGGCTCCCTGGTCATCCCACAAATGATCTAGAATTCCTTTTCGAATCGCAGCAGCTCTTCTTTCAAACTCCTCCACCACTGCATAATCTTTATTGAGTTTGGCCATTTTAGAAATTGCAATGGCGTTAGCGTACATTTCGGAATTAAAGCTTGGTCTATAGCCAAGTCCACCATGGTAAGTGTCATTGCCATCAAATTGTTCGGAAGAGGCGGAGTGCTCCATCGCATCGTCATGAGGAGTGATGTAGTATAAATCTAACTCTGGTTCGTAGACCTTATTCCAGGCATTAAAGTTGTTAACAAGGCATTCTTGTTGAGATTTTATGAATTCTTCGTTTCCAGTTAGCAGATACGTCGCCCATGCAGCGTCTGCGATCCATTCTGAGTATTGTTTATTTGCAGCTCCTTCCCTGGCCCAGAAATTAATATAATCTTCAGCATACCGGGGATCCCTGAGCCACCTTGACTCATAAATATGATGCCCAGCTGCAGCATTGATGGAATCAAATTTTTGGGAGTAAGAGACTTTATGAATGAATTCTGTTACAGAGTAGCCAGCTCCTGGGACAGTGTACCGTAAATGTCTCTTGTGAGAACTCCATCGGTAATAGTAAACGTCTTCGATTTGTTGGTCCGGCACCTCAATAAACGGAATATTATCTTTGTACCATTGCGGTTCTGCGAATCCACTCAGTTTACTGCCCTTGTTGATAAAGTTTGTATTTTGAGCTGACACCGAAATAACAATGTGGCACGCAATTAAAAAAATAATGAGCTTCATTTTAAAGTAGCCAGCCATACATTTTTAAAGGAATGTTCTCTTGAAGCCTACCCGATTCGATTTAAAGCAATCTACCTATTAATGACCCATTTCTAAATCAAATATCTTGCCGTTTATGCAGTGAAAAATGTTTGATGTCATATTATAATCTTTGTTATCTGACACTTGTAATTTTATGTGGTAAGTAGATTGACGATGACATCTCTTTTTGGTAAGTTGAATGCATGATTAAGTAATGATAATAACTGGAAACCTATTTCGTGTTAACATTAACATATTTTGCTCACAAATTGCGAAACATTTTACTATAAATTTTAAGGAGAGAAATCGCAGAAGATATTTATTTGATCTTCATTCTCGGCTAAGGATCATTATTCATGTCCGAGTATCATTTAAAAGAACAATACACTGAATTTGTATCAGCTTCTTGCAATAAATATAAAAAGCACATTTGGCCATCTCGTGGTTCACACGAACACTTTCTCCTGTGTAACGAGATTACTTTGTTCGCTCTTTCAGTTGTGTATAAAACTTTCGCTGTTAAGGGTCGCTTGAATGTGTGGTACGGTACAACGTATCAACAAAATCAAAGTGACACCACTGCACACTGCACTGGTTGAGAGAAAGTTGTTGAAAATATTTTTGTATGTATTAACTAAATGTGAATCACATTATGTGATTGATATTAAGAAGTAAAAGCATTTTACGATGAAACAAACATGATTCAGCAAAATCTTAAAATGAAGTGAGTTATCAGTTTTGTACTTCATCCCATAATGATGCTGTCTATTAAGATTTTAAATTCTGAATTATTTAATATGTTATGATACAAAAATAATTTCCTGTACCGCAAAATTACATATATTGAAATATGAAAATCATTTATTAT
This sequence comes from Cyphoderus albinus, assembly GCA_021029165.1. Classification (NCBI taxonomy): domain Eukaryota; kingdom Metazoa; phylum Arthropoda; class Collembola; order Entomobryomorpha; family Paronellidae; genus Cyphoderus; species Cyphoderus albinus. The sequence continues at coordinate 15,784 of VYYJ01000538.1, forward strand.
TATTAATAAACCTATATGGTATTATTCAATTAACAGGCTCCATAATAATTCTCCAACGAATTAAAACTAACCACGATTCTTACAATTACGTACGTCATCGCGAGTTTCCACATTCTTTAATATTTACAAATGAATTGTATTACTGCGTCCTTACTAAACATTGAAATGTCAATTGATTTGAAGAATTTGTTGAAATGTTTACACTATTACATTTTTGTGCTGCATTTTTTCCTTCTGCGACTACCAACATTACATTACAGCATTAACTACGATTACTTATTCTGAGGAAGGCAAGATTATTAAACTCGTGCATAAGGTTGTACCATTGCTACGTTTTCTTTGTTAATTCCACGGGAGAAAGATAAGGGACGAATCGATGCCTAGCGCTTAATATTAAACACGCGATAAGTTTAAATACCTTGGAGGAAGGTGTATATAGAATCTAGTAACGAGTCACAAATAAATTGACTGCCCTTGCTTTCCAATTTCCAGCCCAATTTCCAAAGAGCCTGGCCCATATTTCAATCTAATAGTTTAGACCCTTTTGGTCATATCAGAAAAATAAGCGTCATTTTGTTTTCCCTAAATCAATTAAACGTTTTCACGCCTAAATTTTATACTCAACGCCGTAGGTTCAGGTTTTGCAAAATAGACTCTTTTCTTCCAAAACACGAGTACGGTAGTCATTTTTTCAAGAGATTGGTTTTTATAATACAATTAAAGTTTCATTTAACAGTGATGGGTTCATCATTTGTCATGGACCAAGTAGACAGTCAGTCATGTATAGTCAGTAACTTAACATTCATCCATGATCATTTGTAAGAGGACAAATGTAAAAAAAGCCCAGTTGCGAATGGTCTGGAGGTTATTTTATAATAGTGCCAGTGCCTAATATTATTTCTGTCATGTCATTTTACATTTTAATTGCTTAATTGCTCATTCTATAATATGAATCTGCGAAATGAGAAACAAGAATCACTTCTTACAAATGATCCGTTTTGAACAAAGGAAATGCTCCGGAATCTCGGAGAACAGAGCAGGCAGGCACAAAAGGTGTCCGGGTCTAAAGGGTAATTTGCAACTTCTACTCAGGAAACAATATTTGGTATCGAGAGGTTCGCAATTGATTTGAACATTAAGGACAAAGAGGTGAGTGTGAAAGAACTGGAAGGAATGCAGAAGCCGGAAGACCAGGGCAGTGAAATCAGAGGAATCCAGCACCTACTGGACCTCATCCAAAATCTAGAGGATACTTCTTCACCCGACATTCACAATCAACGAGTGACCCAGAATGTCCTGTCGGAAGTGCCCAGCTCTGGACAGGTTATTCTTTGCTACATTTAACAGGAGATGGCATATAGCTCGAGAACAAGATCTGTGTAATATCATTGTAAATCCTTCACCTCAATTCTTAATTTTATAAATGCGTCGTTTCATTGTTTTCGTATTCTAAGTGCAGCTGGAAGCTGTCTTCAACGAATTTCAACGATTCTGTTTCTGTTATGTAATTTGAACAACGTTTGTAAATTATTCTCCACTCTCCACGTATATAACGATTACAGCTGCTGGCTGAGCTCGTTTGAACTATTGCCCATGATGATAAAGGGATTGGAAATCAAGAAATATGTTTCCAGATGCGCCGTTTTATTTTGCTGTTCACAGTCAAACAACTGAAGTTCCCCAATGTCCATATGGCTGGTATTTTTTGTGAAATGAATTCAGTTTGATTAAAGTATGCTACATATTATTTCTTCTTTCTAGTTCCCATTCAGGATTAAAAAACCTTAAAAACTAAAAACCTCACCACACTTTATTGCTTAGCACACGGATGCTGGTGCAAAAGAAGGAGGTCAACCAATTGACTTCAACGGGTTCCTGTCTTGAGTTATTTAAACCGTTCACATTCATTGAATGTGTTGGACAAGGAAGATGCAATCTGTTCACCTCCGCGTTTTCCTACGGGGACTGAGTAGATGCGACCGGAACACGCCACACTGAAAACAGGAAATCATCGGTCTCGCGTCAGCAGTATGTGTCAGAAGAAGACCAAAACTAAAAATTCCAGGATTATCTCGCCCAAGTTCCAATAGTGGAAATTTATTTTGTTATAACAATAATAAAAATCTAGTATATGATATTCCAGACTTCAAAGAAGTTGTGTTGGGGCTAGTTGATACCAAAATGTCCTCCAGAGGATGTATAAATAATTCAGTAATGTACATTAATGTTAATTCGCAATGATGATTACAAGTAAATAAGTTTTAGCTATTGACACTTTTAAATGTACATTTAAAAAATATCAATGTACTTTTTCCCTTATTCTATTCTATTCTTGCATTCTTATCCATAAGGAATCTCTCATAGGGAACACAAAGCAAGTTAAATACACATGCCAAAATTGTCAACGCATCATCACTGCCATAATATTTAGATTTAGATTATTAATTCGTAAACCCAAAAACATTTTAACTTTTAGGTGATAAAACCAGAATGTTTTTCGATGCAATATCAGGACATGCAAAATTACAGAGGACTATTTTTTTAAATTTCAATTCCTCCTTGATGCTCTTCATAAGAGTGTAAAGCGTATAAGATCCTGCTCTAGATGTAAAGTCGGACTCATGTCACATTGTTCATAAAAGTGAAATCTGTCTGCTGAATTTATATATCATTTATCTGAGATGAGCTGAACCCGTGAGGGCCAGTTTGATAGCATTCTTTTCTATTAATAAGCCTAATAAAATTTTAATAGTAACACTTCCTTCAGACATCAACGTCTTTCCTAGAAAACAAACACCATTAAAATGGAGTTACGGATGTCACCAGTTCCAAGAAAGTACTTTTTTGTGAAACTCGACAACGAAAAATATGGGGTAGATGCGTGTTGGCAAACAGAGTGAATACTGAACAACAAGCAAACAATTTTGACACGACTGTAAACATTTTTATTAGAGTAAACTAATCCTGCCTGAGCATTCCATTTAAAGCTCAAGGAGAATCTGAATGATTTACGAAGCTCATAAAAAGGACTTGAACTCACAAAAATAAAAGAGTCTCAGAAAAATTGTAAAGAACATCAACACATTCGGCACGAAAATAAAATAAAATCTCTAGAATAAATAACACATAAAATCTTACGAAATGTACGAATCTGCTGTTTTATATTTTTAGAATGTCAGTTCCTTTTAGTCTTGAAATTTTTATTTCCTTAATGCTGAAACCGTGAAATCCTATTGAGTGCCATTCATTCTAAAGTGAAAAACTTTAGTGCTCATTCTTTCAGTTACCTTTCAATTTAATAACCTTTTACAGTTCTGTAAAAGTTTAAAACTCTAAATTTTACATGATAATTTTACAAAACAATTTAATATTTAATATTAACATTAGCATTTAATACTGTGGGGAAATGACGTAAGGAATAAAATATTTACACAGGCTGTATGTGCATTTTGGTAAGTAATAGAAAATTACCCGGACAAAATGACAAAACTGCCATTCATCCAACAATTACTTGCAATTTCATAATTTCGTTTTTACTACATATGAACAGAATTTCGGATACAACTCCAACTCCAATGCAATATTTTTTGGTTATTTGTGTCCGTTTGCACACGTACATATGTACAAATACGGCGAAAATGCACTCAAACATGCACACACGACTAGCCCGAAATATTTAATAACGTTCATAGTACTGCTTCAATATCCGTCAGAACATTGATGTATTTTTGTTAATATCCTGCGGTTGGTTACATGTTACATTTTATCTCCAGGAAGCTCGCACACTTTCATCAGATCCAAAGACAAGACAATGGCACTTTCACTTTGTCATTCTGGAGGAAAGTGCATTGAGCGAACAAGAGAAACGACAAGAAAGACAAAGTGTAGTCACACAAGTTATTAGCAGTGGTGCTCAATTCAATACAGGCGCTTGATGGAAAAGGAAGATCCTGTTACGCATACATAATGACTTGTACGCTCAAATTTCACATCGCACACAGACACACGACATCATGTAACAGGGCCACACACACGCCACAGCTGTACACATCATCGATCATCATTATCATCTTCCTGTGCGCTATGTAAAAGTGGAAAATGGAAAAATTGGTTTGACGAAGAGAGGAGAAAAGCGAAAGCTATAATGTAACAGAGGAGAGAAAGAGAAAGCGAGGAAAGCAGCAGCATGGAGCATGCAACACGTACCTCCTCTTTTTTACAATGAGCAACGAGCAGTCACAAGCCACCAACCACCAACATAACACAAACACCGAGAGCCATGCAGCGAGTAATGATTTTTAGATTTTCAAATGTAACACAACATGCAACAAGCTTCCAATTCAGTTCCAAATAACGAGGTTTCCAGAAGACACTGCTGCTGCTTCTCATACAGGCAAATACACAGACAGACAGGGAAGAAGCAGTGGACACTGTCTAGTTAGTTGTAACTTTGTAAGTTGTACTTGCGTGCGTAGTTTTATCCTCCTTTAATCGTGCAAGAAGATAGCGTCTCGCTCGCTTCGTCTCTCTCTCGCACACTCTCTGGAATATGTAAAAACTTTCTGGCTTTCCAGCAAACCTTAAATCACGATTCTCATGTTAGGGTAATGTGTGATGCATTATTAACTTGCTTAGATATCAACATGTGGAGCATAACATTACACATTTGCCATAGTTTGCATATTAGAGAAGCGAGCAGCGATGCGATCGAGGTTGAGTTGAGTCGCGCAGAGGAGAAGAGACGGATCATATAATCAATACACGAGGTTGATAATGTTTATCACATCACTATCAAAATCACGCATCACAGCAGCAGCATTTTGTAAGAACCACACGGGCAATTTTCAGAACAGAAACAATGTGAAAGAAAAAATCTGAAGACAAGTGCAGCGAAGCATAGTTTTTCCATTATTCAGATGGAATGGAATGGGGGAATGGAACAAAACAGGTAAAGCAGTAGTAGACAGCTATATACAGTTAAGTCATGCATAATACATGAGGGTATTTTGCTTACTACAAGAAGATATAAGTTTTAAAAATAAAATTCTCACTTCAGCGTTTCCCTAACTGAAGCTCGAGCTCACACTAAACCTGGTTCTTGGCTACAGCTCACTGGAACCAGGCTGAGAGAGTGAGAGGTAAAAAGACCACATGAATGCATTGAAAGCAAAAATGTAGATGGTCGAAAAGTGCTTTTGCTTATTATTATGCATTAGACTTCTTGCTGGTCAAGCTGAAAGTCAGAAAAGGTTCCAATCTTATTATTCTGTATAGTTTTGAATTGGGTGGGAAAATTTGTTCGTGATTTGGAAGTTTTGGATGATAGAGATTGACGAGGGAAGTGAGAGTGCTCTTTAGGTGAGAAAGAAAGCGACAGAAAAGGAGTAAACAACGAACGGCAGCCACTTTCTCTTTTGTGTTTTGTGATCCTGTGAACTAACACGAGATTGGCTGCAGAGGACAGACTCACTTTACTCATGACATGACGTGAGAGGTATAAAGTGTATTATTATTATTATAGGAAAGCAGAGAAACGCATTAGATTTGCCATTTTCTAAGCACCACTTACTTTTGATGACTTGACTAGCAGACCCAGACCTGCTTCCAATGTTCTTTCCTTGTATATTTTAATTGATTTTCTTCTTCCTTTTCTGTCTCGCACCGTGCTGGTGGTTTGGGAAATGGGGAAGACAAGAGTCAGAGAGGAAGAAGGAAAAAATAAGTTTTAGGTTCTTGTGTACATTCACATTCACATGTCGTTGTTGCTCTTCCTGGTCCTAGTGTCTTATGAGAAGTAAAAGTGAGAAAAGTAATGCACACTCAACCCAAACCCAACCGAGACCTGGCCAAGTGAAACGGTATTGACAAACTTTGACATTTAAGTAAAAGGTCTATAAGACTCGACTGGAGAAGTGAGATAGGCAAACGACAGCAACTACCTAAAACTACATTAACAGACACAACAGGGAAATTTTCGGCAGAAGCAGAAGCAGCAGCTTCCAGCTACAAGCTACAACTCCAGCAGCAGCAGCAGCGTCTACTTTGCTTTTTCGCACGTCTGCCAAAAGAAACGTTGAACTGGAGAAAAACAGCGGAATGAATCTGAGATGTGATGTTGGTTGGTGGTGAGGTGAGGTTGAGGATGAAGATCAAGATCATTGTTGTTTGTGGTATTGTCGGAGGAGAACCTTTTCCTTCTCCTGCTCTTCAAGAGCTTCTATTGAAAACTTAAGCCATTCTTCCATTTATCACCCAAAATCTTTCACTCACTTAATTGCCATTTCCACTCAGTAAATTAACGTAGATAGTTCGACTTTTCTCTCAGAGATTAGTGAACATAAGAGATTTCTTGTGTCAACACTACTCTAGTCTAAATTTTGGACACGTGTGACCTAGTTTCTTGTACATTTTCGTGATACACATGAAAGGAACAAATTTCATCATGGAGAAGCTTGATTTTTTCATTCGTTCTGCAAATCGTGATGACGTAGCAAGAATCTTAGAAATATTTGAAACTGCTGTGAATTCGGAAACCGATGTGATTCCATTAGATGCCAATCGTCCTAAGCTAACTCCGAACGGTGCGATCGCATTAAATATCTTTTCTTGGAATAATCATTTATCTTTGTATTTCAGGGGAAGGTCAAAAGTTTGGCGGCACGCGACTCATTATTTTTTATTTAAATGGTCCTTTAGGTTTGGATAGGGACGGGTTTGATACAAGAGACCGTGCTGCTTACTTTCACGCTGTCGTTGCTGAAACAAAGGATGTACAAAGCAATGGACGCAAGGTTATTGTTGGGGTTGTCATCTATCACTTTAAGTATTCAACCTGGGTTGGTCAGGTAGTCCACTTAGGAAGTCTAGCCGTGGATGCGCCGTACAGGAGAAAAGGTGTCGCGACCAAACTTATGCAATACTTGGGGAAAGTACGTGCTCTATGATTTTTATTATTTGAAGTGTAAATACAGTAAAACACTTCAAACTTTTTCTAACATTACAAAGCACATTGTAATGAAACGTGCATTCCTTTTGTAAATAAGATGGCTGTCAAGAACAGATTTTCCCGCATATCGTTTGAGGTTACTAGCGAACGGAGTGAAGCGGGGGCGAAACTCTTTGATAAACTTGGGGCCATAAATCTGACAAAGGAAGAAGGTTGGTATAATTATTCCTTTTCACCGGAAGCCGTCTCAAAAATTTTACAATCAGTACCCGAGCCAGTTCCAAGCGAAGTCGTGGTGCGTCGAAGTGAACCCAAAGATTGCCCCTCCATTCTCGCTTTCATCAAAGACCTTGCTACTTTCGAGAAAATGCCAAATGGACCAAAGTTGTCAGTTTCAGGTTATTCAAGTTTTAATGTGTCACATTTTGAAATCAATGGTGAGGTGTGCATTTTTAATCGAAAAAAAGTTTTCTATGATCTATGTAGATTTACAAAGGGATGGGTTCTACAAGCTTTTCCCCTTGTATTTATCCATCGTTGCGGAAAGAACAGATCCTGACACGGGCGATAAGGAGATTGTAGGTTACGCCATGTATTTTCCTACGTACAGCCCTTACTATGGGAAGCGGATACACTTAGAAGATATTTATGTAGCGCCAGAACATCGTTCGAAAGGGATTGCTACCGCACTTTTTAATGATGTGGCGAAGGTAAAAATATCTATCAAATGTTCAATTCCTTAATATTTACAAGCGATTTAATAAACATAAATTTCTAGTACTGCCACGAAAATGGATGCTGGGGCTTCACTCTTGAATGCTTAAATTGGAATGCAGCAGCCATGAAATTTTATGAGAAACGCTTCGGAGTGAATGTGACCAAAACTCAGGGTCAACAATCTTACCGGTTCTTTGATGACAAATTATTACTTCTTGGAAGCCATTAGATTGTATGCAATTAGAGCGATTGAGAGTTTATTTCTCTGTCATTTTCTTTCATAATTCATAACTTGTGGAGAATCCGATGCATTACAAACAATTACTTCAAACTACACATTGTTTGCTTAAATGTGTACACAAAAATCCGAACCAAAGTAAACACAAACTTTTTAACTACGCGAAGCGATATTCAGTACGTACGGATCTCGTTGGATAGTTTTTGTAAGTTACACTTTTACGTAAATGTGAATTGGCAGACGTGATTAAAATAACTATGTGTAGCATGGATAGATTTGATCGACCAGATGTTATGCGCTATTATAGAACTTGGGACTATTAAAATGTACAAAAACTAACCTAAATATTTATGCACATTGAATATAAATGGGTCATGATAATAAAAGTTCATGCATAAGAAAACTCATTAAATACTAAAAGCTCGATTCTTTTTGGATGGAGAGAGATGACATGTGCTGTGCATGCTAAGCTGTTCTTCTTATCATATTCACTCTCATTTCTATTCAAAAGTACAACCTACTAAAAAACCATTCTGATGACTTCTCTCTGGTGGCTCTACCCTACCATGATGATATGACAGCCTTATTCGTTCTATTGAACAGAAATGGGTTAGGAATCCTCAACTGTAGTAGTCACTAGTCTAGTGGAATATAAAAAACTTTTATTACAAAAACTTGTATTTATATTTAAATAAACTTTCCAATTTCCGATTCTATTCAATCTCTTTCTTAAAATAACAATTTCAAAACAGTAAAAATAAACAACGAGACTTAAGTTTGTATACAAATCGAAAATGAATTCAATTCACACTGATTCCACTGTCGTAAATATCCGAGAGGGTCTTGAATCCGACTGCGATATAATAATTGAGCTAATTAAAGATTTAGCGGTATATGAAGGAATGCCGGATCAAGTGAAAATTAATGCAGAAGGTATAAGATATTATATAATGTTTAAGGTAAACAGCAAATAATCGAAAAAATACAAAAATGAACTGTGAGAGTTGTCGTATGTTTGAAATATTGTAGATCTAAGAAAGGGTGCGTTTCACACAAGTCCAAGTCCGTTGGTTTATATATTAGTTGCTGAATTAACACCGTCTGCGCTCTCTTCCGACGAAAGTGACCCTGAAAAAAAGAGAATTGTCGGTTATGCCCTCTACTACAAAACATATTCCACTTGGAAAGGAAAGGCGTTACATTTAGAGGACTTATTTGTTCGTCCTGAATGGCGATTTAAAGGGATCGGTCAAAAGTTTCTGTCGCATTTATCCAAGGCAAATTGTCGTTCTACTATAAACAGTTATTTTTTAAGCTCTCATCATTTGTAGCATTTATAACAAGTGTGGAAACGTTTTCAGATTGCAGAAAAAGGAGGCTTTTGCCGAATTTCCTTTGAGTGCATTGACTGGAATGAACCTGCAATGAAATTTTATCGAAAATTTGGAGCAGAAGATGTAACTGTCAAGGACCATTGGCTATCGTACAGATTTGTACATAGTACCTTGAAGAATATAGTTGCTGAAATACCCTGAACCTACAAAATTAATTATTGACCTGTCCTCAGTGTAGGAGAATATTGAATTTATGAATAAATCTAGAAAAACTGTCGTGTGAAAAATATCACATATAAAGTAGTTGTGTTTAAGTCACTTATTCTCTTTTAGCATTGTCAAATTAATCTATCGGTCAAATGCCTACATTTTAGCCAAGGTTTCATATTCACGTAAGATTATACTTTATAGATTTACCTTCAATTTTTAGATGTGGTTTGAGCGCCGCCATTGTGAGCATCATCATCTTCCAAAGAGGGGATGTTGGACTTGTTCGCTTCTGCCTTTTCATTCTTCTTTGATGAAGTCTCCGTATTACTTTGGGGAGTGACAAAGCTAAAATTAAAAATGGGAACTTGAACAAGTTCCCACATAATAGATCATCAGCCAAAGGCCTTCCTCTAAGACATCAATGATAACTTAATTTCGTCGTGTTGATTTAATACGCCGATGCGCCATTACCATTTCCATTGTTTCCAGCACCGAGCGAGAATAAACTCAAACCTCCGAAAGGATTGCTAGTTGGCGCCAAAGCTGGTTTTTGCTGTTAAAAACAAAGATGATTATTCGCTTCCAATTCCAATTAATCTTACTTAAATGTTAACAAACAACTATTCCAATCTGACCTTTCTTTTGGCCGTTAAAACCTTTCTCTCGTTCATTTGTTCCTGTGTGGCCTTAGTAAATTCGCCCTTCTCTTCTGGCTCATCTTCCTGATCCCAGTTATCGTGATTCAGTTCCCTTTCTGGTCGTCGTTTCATTGGTTGGGGTGCTTCTTGCTTCTTCTTGGAGGCTTCTGATCCAGCAACGGCAACATTATTTACTTCAGCATCATCGCTTGACACTATCTCTGACTCTTCTATACAAAAATACGAACGTAAGTAAAGTAATAATTATCGACTGTATTTGTTAACCAATTAAAATATAGCAAATCAAATCGAACCTTTTGATGCATTAATATCCAGCTCTCCTTCTTCATCTTGATTACTTTCCTTACTTGTGTCAGCATCTACATTTTCCTTCGGTACAGATTCGGCCACATTCTCTTCCGCGTCACCGTCACCTTCCTCTTGCTTAATGTCAAGAACCTTAAGGTCACTTTCACTCTCACTATGCGGCATAATGAAATTACGCGACATTAACTTAAACTAAATTAAAATATAGCAAAAAACTTCGAATGAAACAAACAAATAAATACCCAAATCAAAAGGGTTTACTTCAGCAGGTTTAATTACTGAAAAGGTTCATTTACATAATTGTCCTTTCAATTATCCAGCAGTTTGTGGGTGAATAAATCGACGCATTACTTGGACTTGTGGAAATGAAGGATTTTTTAGTTCAGCTCAGCTTTTGGCTTTTGCTTTCTCATTCAATGCATTCGCGGTTAAAGAAGAACCAGGTTTTGGGGGTATCGTACTACGATAACGTAGTATCATTGTAGTTGTAGTACAACAGCTGCAGCTACTGGCTGTGGCTGATGATGCAATGTGATCGATGATTGATTAATCGCCGGCAGTTCTATTCTAATTAAATTTTAAATTATTGTTTGGTTAGTGTCAGTTTTGGAGTTTTCCTTGCCTGTTTACTGTGGACTAAAAATGGTTTTCATGTGCCAGCAAGATTCGTTCTTGAAACAGGTTATAGTGTTTAGAATCACAATTTTTAAAATCATTAATGCACATTTCACATGTACAATGTATGCATTTTCTAGCTACATTTATTATTGTTAACTGTAAATCATTAAAGCCTAATTAAAGCTTGTAATTGTAGGGGAGAAGTATTAAAAATGTTTTTTTAATTATTAAACAGTTTGAAACTCATGTTGTTTCCTGTGACCCGGTGGAAGATGTAAAGGAACTGAGTAATGTTGGAATTGAGACAAAGGACTCGTCGAAAATCTGGAGAGTAATTTTAAAAGATACGATACTATTTCCTGAAGGAGGAGGTCAGGTAATTTCAATCCATCGCCATTCTGCCGTTCAACGGTGTCTGTGAGAGTCACAAAAAAACTTGTATTTCAGGTGGTATTATTTTTTAATTTTAATTTTACTCACAGCCTGATGACAGAGGTACAATTAATAAAATTGAAATTCTAAGAAGTATTCGAAAAGGCACCCAAGCGTTGCATTACATCAACGAGCCTACAAAGGAGCCTAATGACAAAGAGAATGATGGGACACTTCCTTTGCAACCGGGAGAGAAAGTCGTCCAGAACTTGGACTGGGAACGACGGTTTGATCATATGCAGCAACATTCAGGTAGCCAATCATGATGACTGTTTGGACTGATTTATTCTTTAGTGTTTATTTCCAACGATTTTAATTCAACTGGCATGCAACCACAGATAAAAGTGTACACCATTTTCATTATCGTATTACAGGACAACACTTGATTACAGCTATCGCAGATACATTATTTTCTTTCCCTACAACGTCATGGTGGCTTGGCTCGGAAGAATCCTATATAGAACTAGGTCAGTTCTAAACTAAAATTAAAATTTAAGCTGAAAACACCTACCACTGAAAGAACCTGAAATTCGCCTTATCCTACCCAAAACCCAAGTAATCCTTCCTGGACAGTCTTGTTTAATGAAGTTTTATTGATGACATCCTAGATACTAAGGATATATCGCCCGAACAAATGGAAAAAATAGAAAGTGAAGTTAATAAAAGAATTCGTGCAGCACTTCCTGTTTCTGTTGATGTAGTTGAGCTTGACGATCCGAAACTGAAAAGTGTATGCAATTATTGCAATTAATAATTTGTACTTGTAAAAACTAACTATTCTATCTATTTCACGATAACGAAGCCTTATTATACTTTATGCTTTACTAGGCCAGAGGACGTAACCTTCCAGATGATGTCAAAGGTCAAATTCGAATCGTTACAATGACAGATATTGAATCAAATGTCTGTTGCGGTACGCATGTAACTAACCTGTCTCAACTCCAAGTACGGAAACGAAAAGCAATTCATTTTATGTATTCTTGAAAAGTTACTGTTTTAAGATTAAGAGGAGATATTTGTTATTTTTAGGTCATTAAATTGCTTCATGTAGTAAAAAAGAAAGGAAAATGTTTGCTACATTTCCTTTCTGGAGGACGTGTGTTGGATCGGTTTGCTCAACAGTTTCAAAGGGAGCAAATGCTTACGGGAATACTTAAGTAATCAGCGACACTTTGTTTTTATCTGAAATATTTTACAGTGTGTATCTGAACCCCAACAAATTAATGTTTTAGGTCAAGTCCCCCAGAATTCCCTCAAGCGGCTGAAAAATTAAATGTGGCATTGAAGAATGTTCGAAAAGTAAGTCATAAATGGTACTGCCCCATAAATAAATGGAAGGGTATAATTTAAATATCAGAACATTTTAAATATAGAGCTGTCAACAAATCAGTAAAGATTTAGCCGCTCTTGAAGCAAAGAAGTTTAATGAAAACGAAAACAAACCAAAATTGTGGTCTTATCACAGAGATAATGTTGATCTTGACTTTGCAAATGCTCTTTGGAGGGAGTTGGGAACACCAGTAAGTAGAACAATATATGAAAAATTAAATATACAATTAAATATATTAAGGCACCATTACTGTATTTTATGAAATCAAAAATTAATTTTCAGGAATCAACGACAATTTTAATCACTATTAAGACAGAAGGATCGTCTGGACATATTATGCTCCTTGGTGGAGGGTTGGAGAAGGAGTCTTTGGTACAGCTAGGCGACAGTTTATGTGAGGTCTTGGATGGGAAAGGGAACGTTAGAGGTTGTGTCTATCAAGCTAAAGTTAACAAAATCAACAATGTCAAGAAAGCTTTACTAGTCGCTCAAAATTTCGTTGACTCTAAATGAAGCGAAATGGGAATTTTTAAAACTCTAGTTACTAGTTTTAATTTTTAACTCGGTCAATAGTGAAAATGTTTGAGTCTTTATTCTCGTTTTCTACTTTCATGATTTACTGGTACACTCTAATTAAATGATTAATATTACTAGGAATATTTGTCAAAGGACAAACATTGTTTTGCCTTAATTGTGGAAAGATACATCCGTAGCAATAAACGACTCTGAAAAAAATCAACAAAGACACGTTTATTATAAGTTATAAAGGTAGAGGACTGGAGTTTAAATTTGGTAATAAATTGCTGTTTACGTACCCACTAACGGATATGACTGTCGGATTCCGTATACTATTCCGACAAATGGGACATTTATTCATGTCAGAAGGCAATAACTTTACCATATTCTGAACCCTTTTGGAATCACTTGGTGGTAGAGGTACTTTGGAGAAACCGGTTGCAATTTTCGATCTCTTTGGATCATTATTCCACCATTCTAAGAACTGAATGAAAAACGTTCCCACTTCAACAGCAAAGAGAATGCTTTCTCCAAGAGTTCTGAATAATAACTTGGGAAGGAGTTTTGGATTTCTGGAAATTGAAAAGAGGTTCCTAATTCCTAATAATAATCATCATCATTATTAATACATACAAGTAGTGCAGCTAAATCAAAAAACGTACTTCCATTGAGAGAGTATCCAGAGTTCAGCCTGCTTTTCCTCCATAAACTTGCTTCGCTCTTCCGAAGTATAGCCCAAAGTCATATTTAAAAGCCTAAAGGTTAAATTATGGTAGTCGCTTCTGCCAAAAACGTATGCCAGCAAGTAAACCACGTTAATAGTTTTTAAAGTGGTCTTGAGGTAGGTGTAGATTTGCTGTATGGTTTTCTGTGTGAAAGTTCTTGGATTCGACTCTTGTAATTGTTCCTAATCACATAGAAGGAAAAAATATCGTGAAATACTATCAACAATTTTTGTCTATTTATTTGTAAAATTTGGCCTTATTTTCTTACTTCATTGTTATCAGTTGAATAAACTAATTTATCTAGTTTGGCAGAAACGTAAGGCAACACTACAGACAAGGTATACGACAGTCGTATTCTGAAAAGGTTCTGACTGGGGGTTCCAACAGTTGCAAGTTTTCTTTCTAATCCATAAAAAGCTTCACTTAAAGTTGCCCCTAAATAGAAAGTTAATACATAAAGTACATATTCATCTTTAAATAATAAATTGAATTTAGGAGAATCATAGCATAATTCTTTACCTCTTGTTAAAATGTAGTGCCATTGGACAATAGCGTCAAACGTTAAATAAAGCTCATCGAAGTAACGGTAAGCCACTGCAAAACGACCATCCGGATTGTTTTCAGCTAGAACCTAAAGATGAAATACAAAGGTATACGGTTCGTCCTTCTAGGTTTTGAAAGGTGGGTTTGGGTCTTTTAAACCCAAGGTGAAATTGTTTTTTAATTAATGGGGCAATAGAAGACACGTATTTTTACACATTCCTTGTGTAAAAGACCCAACTCCATATTAACTCCAAAATAAAAAACCCAATAAACCCATGGGCTTTCCTTACCCTGACCTCAACATTTGAAAGGAAAACAAAGATATTTGCCTAATTGATATACCTTAATGATATGAGATGCAGCCGGTTTTAAGGCGTTCGAAAATCCTTCCTGAGAAATAATTTCAAAAATGCTCGGACGCGTTCCATCTGCAATTCCGGTTAAATGGGCACCCCCTGCATTTGCCGATGTCATTTTTTCAAAAATATGCAGATCTTTTATTACGATTAGTAGAAAAAGTCTATTGAAACTTCTTGGGTAATATTATCCTCCCTCACATAACATTTATATTATTTGAAATGTTTGTCTTCTAGTAAAAGTACAAAGTACACGAGACACGAGAGATGAGACGAGACGGACTATAGACATAAAAGCAAGGTGTGAGTAATCTTAGTCATCAATGGATAGGGTTTGTTTGTCTGTTATATGGAAAATTGCAACTTTCGCTTAACACAACCCTGGCTAGCATTACTGACATACAATTTTGTACATGCACCCAAATATAACCCATTTTTGTTCTAAATCACATGGCTTTTTCCACCAGTTCGGCGTTCCCGTGAAGGCTTCATGCTCTCTTCAGCCTGCTTGTTATAAAGCCTTGCTTTTTCACTTGTTCAGAATTCATCAGATCAGACAGAACTCATTGCATCATTACCAAACTCGGACTCGGTAACCTCCTGTCCTGAATCTGAAATCATTTCTAAACTAATGGACGAAAGTTTCTGAAAAGTATATTTTCTGTTAATTGTGTGACGTGAGAGTTTGTGAAGTTGGCCGCAGTATTATTTAAAAGATCTAACATTCAATCAACATAAGAAGATTGTTTCGCACCAAAATGGCAAATTCGGACAAGGTAGACGTGACATTGGAATTAGCGGACGCTAAAGGCTTTACATGGCACAGTACCTGCATAAATCTATAAGGATATAGTCAATTGCTTTATTGAAATATTGTGAATTCGTATTTTTCAGTCAACGCAGGAGTTCAAATCCACCTACGATTTACAAGAGCAACAGGGAAGCCGGTTCCTAGAGAAAGCCAAGAAAAATCCGTTTGTACCTGCAGGTTAAAAGCAAATCACCAATAAAATGCTTTTGAGGTGTATATTTGAGATGAGATAGAAATAGCTAACGGCCACAATTTGTTTGAATTTAGGTATCATTGGAGGTCTCGGTGCACTCCTCTACAGTGCATTTAAATTTAAGAATAGAGGAAATCAAAAATTGTCTGTCTACCTAATTCACACTCGAGTCGCTGCGCAGGTAAACTACATAATTTTATAAACGAGTGTTGAAAAACGTCACTTATTTTTTTTTTTTTCAGCAACGGCTTTTTTTCTTTTCTGATTGATGTCTTTCCTTTATTCCAGGGAGCCGTAGTCACTGCGCTGACCGTTGGAGTAGCCATTCAAATGTATAGGGAGTTTGTTTTAGGTGAAAAACCTGAAAGTTTGAGAAAAGAACAGTAATTTCTTGCATATATTTTTTAAGTACGTGATTCAGTTGTTTGTAGTAAATACACCCTCTAAATTTGGTTTATAGAATGTAGATTAATGAATGCGATGAGAGAAGTTGCATTTGCAAAGATAATAAACAATTTAATTAAGTTCTGCCGAAATCAACAATTTATTGGAGGTGATATCGCTCGCGCTGGCGCTTATAAAATACCACTCATACATTAGAAAATATATAGCGATATTAATTTATTTTCCTGTACGACATACTATCAAATGACTTTAGGGTCTTAGGGACGTTATATATTTTATGTATGTAGAATAATGTATTATCAATCACATTTCAATGTTTTAAATAACGGTAGAGTTTAAACAGGAGTGTTATCTATGCTTTGTCTAAAATGAAATGAAAATATTCAAGACTTAATTTTAAGTCGCAACAATTCTCACAGTCACAGTATATTTTTGATTATTCCAAACTAGTAAATACATATTACAAACACTAAACTTCAAGCACTTATTCGTTGTTTTAAAATTTACCTTTGCTAGACCATTTAAATATTTTGTTCCCCATCCCTATGAAGAGCGATGGTACATTAACTGAATTCGTTAGTATGTGTGCGTATTCTTTATGTTTTTCTTGTTCTGTATTTAAAAAAGAAATCAAAAGATGTATTGTTTATAAATAACACTTAATGTTATTACTCTCGGAAGTACATATTTGGAAAACAAATCAAATTGCTTTAATAAACAATATCGAATTTAAAGTACACGCGTACACTAAAATTATGTTGGTTATACATAAAATTGTCTCGTTGGATGAAACCATTTAGATAATATTATGTCACCTCTATTTTCAATCGTAAATATTATATTATTATATACAAAAATCATATTAGATACTTTTGAAAACAATTATTGCTTCATTCATTAAATCGTTTTTTCGATCTGGACTTGATCATTTAGTAGATTTAATATCTAGAGACTTGTTTATAAATTGTTTACTTTGTGCCAACCGAGGGACCAGTTTCATCATAAAATTTTCATATATTAATTTTATATTTTTCGGTATTCACTCGAACTTATTCTGACAGTAGCATCAATAAAAATTTCCTTAAGAATGCATTTGAAAGGGTAATGGACCACGAATTCATAAAGCAAAGTAAATGCATTGTGTTGCATATTCTTCTCTAAATTAAATTCTCAACAAGTGTCATAAAAGTTTCCAAAAGTAACCTACCGTCTAGGGTTTTAGTTTTTTAAAGTCAGATTTGATTAAATATTTCCACTTTCTCTAATAAACAATGACATCGTGTATATGGTCATCTCTTTTCACCAGCAGTATTATTGAAACATGAATAATATAATGTCTTCTGTCTTATAAGGTTTATCATCAAGTAGGATTGCAATTTGCAATGATGCAGTCCACTTTTTTTTGGCATGATTTGATTTAGAGAACGTTAAGATTTTATTGTGCCATGCCGAAGTGTCATTCTTTTATAAATAGGCAAATGTTCATGCCGACTACCGAGTGACAGTTCATGATTCATGAATAATTTAAAATCCAGCTTGAGCCTGATCTGAGGTCTTACTTTAAACGTCTACCGAAGTAAGATAAAGAAGAACATCCTGCGTTCCTACAGTATGGTACCAAGATTTCATTCTCAGAGTTTTCTTGATCTTCTGATGACGATGTGAACTGGTGAGTAAAGAAGTTGTGTAAATGTAATATCGTAATGCTAATGCTCCACTGCACTGGGAGCAAACTGGACTTGATGTTCATCTTCATCTGGAAAATTACAAAGATGGCCCTCAAGCAGACCAATTGCTAGAGACTTCGGCCTGGATACAGCACGGTTTGTGCAGTAACAACCAAAACTAATATAATATTTGCTTATTACACGCTGACAAGAGGAAACTCAAAGAACCAAGATGTTTAATGCTTTTTAATACACTAGATTTTTTCTATAATTCAGCTGCTCTTACCATGGTCAGAACCAGAAGTTAGAGAATAATGAATATGGAGTACGGAGTGAATCATAAATCTCAAACACAACCTCAGCCTTATTGAGTTCACTACATGAAATGTATGCAATATTAAATTAAAACATAAAATATCACACGCTCAACGTTACATATCTCCTGACAAGGTTCGTGGCATTCGTCATATTCTATCCGTCCGTACTAAAAATTAATAATTGTAATAAAAATCGTCAATTTTCTGTTTGCACGACGCAGTTCAAACGAATTTCGTTTATATGAAGAGGGACGAGAAGCACAATTCTCATTTGGACATGGTGAAATGAACAGTTCTCTGTGATTTGTAAAATTTGATAAAGTAACATAACGTGATCTGGAATCTAAATAAAAAGGTACTTTAACAATTTAACATTACGAATTATTAAACCAAATGGACAAGAGTTTCAAAATATCCTGAATGTTGGTTTGTGACGCGAACAATAACAAAGGGCTCTCTGTTTGCTAGTGAAGGCTATATTTGCATATTAGTCATTTTTCATAAGTAAACGAATTTATCTAAATAATAAGAATCCGCTTTGAAATGGTCTTGGGGTACCATTTACCACGGTCGATTTGATGGTACAAGAAAGAACTAAAATCGGGCCATGTATTTTGAAAGAATCTTGTTTGTTTCATTATCCGAAACTGCAGTTGTTAGATACATACGTAATACGTATCTTTGTCTGAACTGAAGCCCATTCCTTGCGATGACAGTCATCAGTCATTATATAAGTTATATGTATATTTGGAAATGAAGAAATCTGTTTTCGTAGAGATTAAATATTACTTACACATTCCATCTCAAGTATTCATGATGATTTATATCAAATGTTATGTTAAATGTACATAAGTATATTTTGCTTTATACATAACTCTTCCTCGTATCGCATTAGTCCATACGTCGTAAAGTCGCAAAAGAATGCTCAACTCAGTCGTGAGTTGATCCTGATGAACTGAGGTTATTTTGTTTAGCGAAACGACAAACCAAGATTACAAAAGTGCAAGGTAACGATCGGCCTTAACCAGACAATTCAAAGAAAGAAACCTTTAGATTTACAACAAATGAGAACGTTTATTCCATTTAAATTATAGTGGCTCAATTCGGTATGATTCAGAGGAGGTTTTAAAAACCGAAATTATTTATTTCCAGACAAGCACTTCCGGACTTTCACGCATAGGCTGGAAGATGAATCCAGTGTACCTGATTTTATTCTGCTCATTTCTCGGGGCGTCCTTCGCATACCCTACCCTTAAAGGGAAGCCCCACTACGGGCACTACGTTGTAACATGGAGGGACGATGATGCTACTACTCACCAGCCGGCTCATGGCTTACTTGGAGAGAAAATGTGTACCAGAGGTCCAGCCTATTGGTGTCACAATATAACGTAAGATAATTTTTTGGGGGTAACCAAGAAAAACTGAGCTACTTGCCACATTTTCTGACACACTTGATTTTCGACCCCTTTATAGGCAAGCTGCGGAGTGTCATGCTATGCAACATTGTATCAAGAGGGTTTGGGAGAATCAAGAGGAGAAACTGCCCGAAGATAATGACAGCGTCTGTTCCGTTTGTTTGGACATGGTAAAACAGGCTCGAGATCAACTACTCTCCAATGAGACACAAGTGAGAATTGATTCAACATTCTAATACAATGACAAAAATCTTGAGTTGGTGAGTTGAAATAAAAAATGTTTATATAGGACGAATTGCGACAAGTGTTGGAAGGCTCCTGCAATTTGATCCCACTCAAACTTGTGGCGAAAGAATGCGACGAGCTTGCTGACAACTTCATTCCTGAACTCATTGACGCCTTGACGTCCCGAATGGATCCCCAAATGGTTTGCCATATTTCTGGTCTTTGTAACTCAGATAGAATTGATGAAATGTTGGGAGAAATGAAGGAATTGGATGGGCCGACAACAGTCAAACCCTTGGATCCTAACAACTTCGACACATGTCCAAAATGTGAGCATTTCGTGGGAGAGTACGTTGAATCTCTGAAACGTTTGACTAAGGTGGACTTGAGAAATCAGCTCCTTGGCCTTTGTGGGTACTTGGGTTCATACGCCGACTCTTGCAAAGCAGCAGTAACTCATGAAATGGATGCAATTTACGAGTACCTCCAGCACAATATGAAACCACGTGATCTGTGTGGTCTCATCGGTCTTTGTCAAGAATCAAATCTTCACCGCGTGTCTCTGACAGGAAGCAACCAACAAGGAGCGCAAACTAATGTTCGAGTTTGGACCCCACCCCGAGAGAAGGACGACGACTTGGAATGCGACTTCTGCAAACAATTGACCCAATCAGTTCGCAATTGGCTTGTGGCAAACGCTACCGAGGAAGAATTTCAGCAAGTTATTGAAGGACTCTGCAAGCAAACAGGAGTCTACAAAAAAGAATGTCTGAGTCTTGCAGAGCAGTACGGAAAGCAGCTCTATGAGACACTTACTGAAGGTTTGAATCCCGATGAAGTTTGCAAAACCATTGGCATTTGTCGAAGTGGTTTGGTTCGAGTGCAAGTAAGCTGTCCTGATTAAAACGTAAACTGTAAAATATTATTTCATCATAATGAAGTGGTCATGGCATGAGTTTCAATTTTTGATTTTCTTAGTTGGCTAAAGACAATGCTCCAGTCTGGTCGATCCTTAAGACAAACTCGCGTGACGACTCTGACTCAAGCTCCGAGGAGGATGATTTACCCTTAATGCGACTTGTCCCTTCTGAACACCTTGCTGGAGACGATGAAATGAAATCAAGGGAAAAAACAACGGAGGAATGTAAATTCTGTGAATATTCTCTGCATTTCATTCAGTCATATCTGGATGATGCCATGACTGAGAAGGAAATTAGAGAACAGGTAGATAAATTGTGTATCGAGTACCTTCCAAAGTCAATGGCTGACCAATGCAAAATGTTCGTTGAGGAATATGGAGATGCGTTTGTCAGTCTTCTGGCACAAAAAGTAGATCCTAGTGAGGTAAGAGACAAAACATATTTTGGTGTTATGTAGTTGCATATTAGAATTTAAGTCTAAATATTTTTATTCATTATTTTAAAATAGATATGTCCAAAGTTGAAGTTATGCCCTGCCACACCTACAACTTCTCCAGCACCTTTGACAGCCGTGGGACAACCTGTTAAAGACATTCTTCCAACTTGCGCTCTTTGCACCTTTACCATTCAGAAAATAATTGGACTTATTGGAAAGAATGCCACTAAAGTAAGACTCTCCTAATTCCAAATAAATACGGATTAATTATTGATTATGAATGTCTAATACGATTTTATTTGTAGGAATCTGTCGATGCTGCAATGGAAAGCGTGTGCACAATCGTGCCACAGCGCATGGAAGGTCAGGGAGCAACTTTTTAATTTCTAATATTAATTTTACAGATTTACAAAAAAAATGTAAGTTTAAAAATTTATAATTGATTTTTTTTTCTTGAAGATGATTGTATGTCTTTCATGAAAAATTATGGCGACCAAGTTGCCGAGATGATTGTCATCTACGGGACTTCGCATGGTGTCTGTGCCGCAATTCATCTTTGTATCATGAGTCCTGAGCCCCCAAAGAAAATCGTGTTTGAATCTCAGTTGCCCTTGGATCGCTACTTGCCACAAACCGTAACGCTGGATCGCGTGGGTCAACTCCAAAATGTTGAGGATGATTCCAAGAAGTGCGTTTTGTGCGAATTTGTGATTACCACTTTGGATCAAAGACTCCAGGACAATGCCACTGAGGTAATACATTTTCTGTTTAAAAAAATATGATTTTGAATTTTATTTCTCTAATTCAAACAAAACGCACTACAGGAAGAAATCAAAGAAGAAGTGGAACATATTTGTACCTATTTGCCGAAAACCATTAGTGGCAGATGCAAAAATTTTGTGGATACATACGGGGAAGAAATCATTCAATATTTAGCAGAAGACATTGATGCACAGGATATTTGCTCTCGCTTGGGCCTGTGCCAAGCCCAGGTCCAGGAACTCGATGGTAGTTTTTTATGGTTACAAGTTGCAAATTTGAGAATTAACAAAATAGAGTTTCAAGACACTAAGCATTAAAATGGCTTCAATTCTGTTTCTAGCAATCAAGCATTTGCAGTTGGATCGATGTGACGTTTGTATGCTGGTTGCTGACTACTTAAAGTCAACCGCTGTTGAAAATCCAGATGCAGACAAACATATTGACGACCTTGTTCAGAAGACTTGTCTTTTGATTCCAAAGTCATATCAGCAAGAGGTACATAATAATTCTTTATGATTCAATTAGGATATCGTACTCTGATTGAAGCGGTGAATAAGAATGACAAACTTACATGAATGACTCTTTTTATTGGAAACTATAGTGCAATGCTTTGATTGAGGATTACGGTGCATATCTGCTCAACATTTTGAGACAAGAACCAACTCAAGACCAGGGAAAGTCTTGCGCTCAAATTCAGCTTTGTCCAGTCCCAACTGACTTGGACAATGAAGTTAATACAGTTGACGAGTTTGAATATTAAATTTTTTGAGCTTCCATTACCACTTTAAAGACTTCCAACATGAAGCGTCACGTATAAATTCTTCCACAATTTTGATATTGTTTCTTTGCATTTGCTTGTATTTTATTTGTTAATCGTTAAGTTTATTTTATAGTTTAAGTTCAAAAACTTCGTCTGGTCGCAACATTTGTTTGTAATTAAATGATCTGATCTTTGATATTAATGTTTGTTTCATCGCTCAAAGCAATATTACGGAATATGACAAAATGACAATATGACGAAAACTACTTAATAATGGAAGAATAACCGGAGACAATTTTAGCATTTCTAATCAGATACCAACGAATTTATTAGCTAAATTGAAGCTACATTGTTGAATAAATTGTAATTTTTGAACAAAAATAGCATCCTTGTATTGTATTGTTATTATTATTATCACAAAGCACAAGCTCTAGTGAAAGGTGAAATGGCCCCTACGGCACCTAATTATGAATTATGAAACACTGTCCATTGGCTTTTGAAGCGAGTCTGTGAATTGCAGCAGCATCCAATCTAAAGTTGTGCCAACCTTCATCTCCTGTCGTATTCCATCCACCATAACGATCATAAAATTTTCGACCACTTTCGTTCTCATCTAAAACCTCCAATTGAATCCTTGAACATTTTTCTTCAAGTGCAATCTGAGATATAGATAAATTTTTTATATACTTTTCATAAACAATGTGAACGAAATTATCATCTAATTGTAAGTCATATTTATTCGTATTAGTAAATTTTGCATTTGTTGACCTTTGCTAATTCTTTGAGCAGCTTTGTCCCAATTCCTTTGCCTCTGATACTTTTGGACACACAAAGGTCTTCAAGATGAAGAGCTTTACCTTCCCAAGCTGCGAATGAGTAAAAGTAAAGGGCGTATCCACCAAGTTTTGCAGTTTTTTTATTTCCTGAACTGCTTGTTGCAGGTGTTTGGCCGTCATTATCAGAAATTTCAGCTACTATGCAATGGTAACATGGTGGATTTACGTCAAAGCCATCCCTTTGGAGCTCTTATTTCAAAAGTTTGGAACCATTTCTTCAATTATCATAAATGAAAATTGGATTTGTGTTTTAATAGCAAAAGTGTATGACATTGAAATACCTTCAATTGATAACATGGGCAAGTGGCCCATATCTTGGTGAACAGCAAGTTCTATCTTTAAATCCATTATTCCTTTGCAATCCTCCCGATTTGCTTTCCGAATTATTATATCACCGTTACTTGCCATTCTGCTGCTGTCTAGTTTTTTATTGCGAGATTCAGTTTCCGTTATAGGTTTTCAAAGTAGAAGTATTGGAGCCGTGCCTACTATCTGCGGTTTACTACCTTGTGTTTTATTTGAAGTTACACAGTCACAGTGAAAATACAACACATACATTATGCGATTCTCTCCCAAATGTGACTGAAAATTGAGATGAAAATGATTTTCAGCTGCTGTGCTGTTTCGACTTTATACCTCTTACCACACGTTAGCAGTATGGACTTAATCTTCTCTGCTTAATAACTCTTACTATACTTACTAGACGACTTATCTTTGTATAAGCTTTATATCTTTGTATATCTTTGTATAGCTAATCGCTACCCTTTTTGTTTCGCAGTCGGAAAGCTCTATTTTTAATGCGTATATTAATAAGCATGTTTGAGCTTAATTTTGCAGTAAGTAAATGAACTTTACAATTAAACATACACACAAGCAATTACAAACCGCTTTTCAATGAACGTTTGCAAAAAAATCTTGATGATCAGATTTTCTGGTTTAACCTGATTTATTACATACAATGGAAAATAGTTACATAGATTGAACGTTTAATATTTATGTAGATTTAAATCGCTACAATAGGCTAGGCTAAATCTAGAACTGTGATCAATAAATACTAAACGTTTCTGGAAAATCTGGAAAACGTCTAGCCCAGTTTATCACTTAAAACTTGAGCCACGATAAAGAGAAAGTACAATAATACACGTGTCGATCATGAAATTGGATGTTTCGCACAATTAACTGATTACATATTGTATGTATGAAGAAAGCAAATCCATCAACTTGTTTACGTTACAGACCATTGATTTTAAGAGAAAGGTTTTTTTCATGTTTACTTTTGCAAACTTTTGAAGAACGATCTAGGCTTGAAAATGGTACAGTCGAGATGCACCTGACTCGTCCCACCTTTCACTCCATCACCTGCCATAATAGCCAGGGCTCCATCCCGGTTAAGCTTCCATTCAATATTATTGTCAAGTCCCTTGGGTACATTAAATTTTCTCACATAGGTGTGCATCTTGAAATTATTGGCATCAATTTGCTCCTCGTGGGTTCCATACACTGTGATAACGTCATTGACGATTTTCACAGTCAGTTCTTTGGGGCTGAATTCGGGTAAGTCAACTAGAGTCACCTATTCACACAGGTAAGATTAAATTGGCATCGAAGTACAAATTGATTTAATTGTGTTTTTGGCATTTGATGAATCTATAAAAGCTCTGTGATGGGAAATTGTGTGGTGTGCGGTGGAAAAGGATAATCAAGCGTGAGGAAAATCATTTTGTTCACAATTTCTGTCTTTGTTGAACTCTGGTAACGGAAACAACTGAGTGACAAAAACAAAAAACGGACGTTTATACTATTATGAATTGATATGCAGTGATATACTATCAGGCAATTTTTGTAACTATAAGCCTTGTAAATTAACTGTAGAAAACAACAAGTTGATACAATACTTTAGGCAAGTTTCATTGAATCTGCCGTTTATTATTAATCTGTTTAAATATAAAGCACATTTCATTCTACGAACTAGAGTTTACAGTATGAATAAATAAGCCTTTTTACTGGTCATTAACACGTTTTGATGAATAGAATTCACATTGCATTGTGCGGTAAAGTGTTTTTTGGTAAATACAATGAATTAGAAAGAATGGACCATTAAATTATATTTAGAAAACGGTGCAAATGAAGGATAAATACGAGGGTAATGTTTGTAGTTTTGTGTGTATTCTGCGGCTAGAGTTATTAAGGCGTACAAAATCGGAAATGAGTTCTCTAGTAGTTCTCTAGTTCTTTACCTCATAAGTATTCTTGTCTTTGTCATAGCTGAGAGCTTCAGCAGGTTTGCCGGCGATGGCTGCGTCATTCTTGAAGAATGCATCTAACTCTGCTTGGCTCATTTCCTTTGTTGCCATCAGTCTGCCCGCAGTCGACGTTTCGATCTTGGACCCTGTATCAACCAACACTTGCCCGTCTTGTACAACTTTCTCCTTCTGACTTTGACTAGCAACGCTAGCCTTTTCTGCAAGAGTTTCCGCTTTCACAACCTGGCCATCGACGATCTTCTGTTCAGAAACCATGTTGGCGGAGGAAGCAAAGCTATCGCTAGACTGCTTCACGCTTGATTTACAGGTGCTGTCGATTCCAGTCCCGTCCATCATTTCCATGCTCGACTGAGAGATTGATGACATTTTGGAAACTTGCTTGCTACTGCTGCTGCTACTGCTTACACTGCTGGAGCTCATGGAATTCTTTCCAGCGGAGCTTATCGATGTTCCGGATAGCATACTTTCCAAATCCGCATCCCGCAGTGCACCACCCCCAATTCTACTTGTGAGAGAGCCTCCAGTTGCTGCTGCAAGCAAGTCATCCATTTCAGAGGAGATATCACTTACAGCTGAAGATAAAGATGATGACACTTTTGAGGAGGCGAGGGAGGAAGAGAGAGAACTGCTGGAAATTTTTTTGGAGCTCAAGCTGCTGCTCTCTTTCACTGAAGAAGAAATTGATGAAGCGGAAACCTCCATTGTCTTTTGTGTTGGTTCCTAAATAAAGAAATAAAAATAATGGGGTAATGAGAGACTTATTTATCACAAGTTGGGTTTCACTAGGATTTTTATAGCAATTTATAGAAAACTTGCAAATCTTCCTTACAAGAGAGACACTTCTATGAAAGATTTAAAAATTAACGATTTCTTAAACAGAAATTTAGCTCTTGTTCTCAGCTCGGTCGCCGCAACTGAAATGCGACGAGGGAGTTAAAAGTTCGTTTTGGAGATAAAACTTATTAGCAAAAAACTCTTCCTAGATTTTCTGATTTAGAAGTAGTAAGTAGTAACATATATAAAGAAGTCACTTACTTTTAAGTCGACAAACTGTACCAAGTCTTTGGTAGAAGATAAAGAATGTGGTGAGACAGACGCTTTTTACGTTGTTCACTCTTTTCCTGTTTTTGCACTGATGTTATTAAAACACAAATAGAA
The DNA here is from genome assembly GCA_021029165.1 of Cyphoderus albinus. NCBI lineage: Eukaryota > Metazoa > Arthropoda > Collembola > Entomobryomorpha > Paronellidae > Cyphoderus > Cyphoderus albinus. The sequence goes on from VYYJ01000538.1 coordinate 42,883, forward strand.
TCTTGCTCTTTAAATCCGAAACAAAAAATTGAGAATGTTTCTGTCGTGTTTCTAGATTATGACTCTTCCTTGTCTGTAAAAATCTTTTGTTGAGTATAATGGGTACGCTTGAAAATGCTTCTCGGAACTGTGGACAACTCTTGTATTCGAGCCCGATTTATATAAGAAGAATTTCACCACCACCGCTTTTACGTTTCGTTTTCTACAATGTTTTCGCAAATTGAGTAAATGGGCCTTGTCTTCTAAGTATGCTTTGTGTGTAAACCTCATCATACATAACGCCCATGCATCCTTCGCAACGTCGGCGTACTATGTGCAATTGTCTAGTGATCTCATCTCATCATAAGAGAAACGTTACCCTTCGGCTCATCATTGTCAAAGTGCAAATACCTTATCCTATCCGTGTGTAGAAAATCCGGATGACCTCATGCAGCAGTTTCTTGATCATCCCTCCATTTCTAAATAACAAGCTTCTAAAGTTCACTGCATTTTTATGAGTCATCCATCTCAATTTAAAAATCTCGCTCTCTGAGCATCATCTCATCTCATCACCGATATCGCATTACTACCGGTTTCAGCTTGTTTCTTGGAGTGGAGGAAACTTAAACGTGGAGATAAGCTGCGGCGCGGCGGTTGTTCTCTGATGTTATACGTATTACTACCACCACCATTAAAACTTTCCATAATCCATTTAGTACAATTTGTATGCTATACTCTGCTAGACTACTTACAATATGTAGTAATAAACCTGTGTTTTTGGACAACATTCAACTCATTCGTGTGTTATTGTGGGTTCATTTCAGAAATTTTAAACAAAAAATTTGCTCAGGAAATAATAAAGTATTTAAATTTACTATTCATTTTATATGCATATAAATTTTGTTCATTTGCGTTTACACTGCCATGCCCTAATTGGCTTTGGCACCCCGTTAGTATTATATAAGAAAAAATGGAATGATAATGCTTTTCGAAACTGTCATTTACATACTTTTATTTTATTGCAGTTTATTTCACCCGAGTTTTAATAATAAAGATGGGACATATGGGTGCTCGATGCTTATTACTCAGCGTTTATTTTTTCATCCAGTCAACTTTTTTTACCACACTCATTTGAACTTGATGCGTCCTGATTTGTTTTGATAGTTTACGGTCCATGATGTGAAAGCACCATTATTATCAAGCAATACCCTAATACATACAATTTTATTAGTTTATTTTATAGCATAGTACTCTATAATTTGATGAAATTCCGTTTCTGTATTGTTTTTTAAACGCCCACTTAAAATCACTCACGATTTCTGTTTTTCAACGAGTTTGAATTTATCAGATCTAATTTATCTTGGGATTTCAAGCTTCGTTATGTGTCTATTATGAACAATGGAGTGAATATGTGTGGTAAACTGAAAGTTGAATGGTGAAATGTTTGTATAAATTTTAAATTTGTCCTTAAGCAGGTTGTTTATCAAACGAGCCATTTATATCTCCACCTAAATCTTACAACACTTTACTTTATATTGTTTGTTTCTATAAGGCACACTGTATAAAATAATAATATTAAAAAATGAGGTGCTGATCGGATCGGGTGTCTACTAATTTTCTCCTGGTGGGGTTTGAAAGCTAATAATTTATTATCTTCGAAGAAAAATGCACAAGTGTGTGCATTGTGCATGTTAACGTGCTCACCCACTCACAATTGTATCTTTGAATTACCATTTCCCACTATGAAACTGCTTCTTCGAGACGTTTCTAGAATTACAATAACAAATAAACTCTCCTTGCTATGCTCTACAAGACATCAGATCCTGCAGAAAAAAATGGAAACATTGTGTAAGAAAACAAGACATCAAGCTATTTTAAGTAGTTAGATTTTTGTAAATGTACATTCTTATGATAGTAATCCGACTGTCTCAAAACAATCTCTTAGAAATCCATGATAATCTTGTCTCCTGTTCGCAAATCCGAGTCAACAGTCAAGTTCACAGTATTTCAGAATGTTTTATTTGGAATTGCGTCAGGTTTTCCAAATCTATTTTGACCTTCATGGGAGAAAAACATGAACAATTCTCTTTTTTAAATTCTTTAGTTTATTTATTTTTTTAGATTTTTTTTCAAAAACTTTTTACAAAGCAAAAAAAATCAACTTTGTGAAAAACATTTTCAATTGCTTGTCACAGAGGATGAAGCGAATAATAGCTTCCACACGACTTCACACTTGAAATAAAATTAGGTATTGCCTCCTATCTAGGCACTTTGGGCGTTTCCTGGCATCTTCTTGGGTGGAAAACTTGTTACGACGGAATTTTGTCGTTTTGACATTACAACATCGTTGAACACCAGTGCAACAACGACAAATGTTTCGCAAAACAATTTTTTATAAGGAAACTTGTGCAGACTGTTATTGGTTCTGATCTGATTCTGTTCTTAGGACGTTGCTCGTTTAAAAATTATGTGGGAGCATTTTACCAGCTTATCATTATCAACAGCAGATTCATGCCTTAAAATTTCCATTTTTGTGATTCTTCTTGGTCATTTTGTTTGGCAACTAAACTTTGTCCCGCAGCATCCACTCACGAATTTTAGCAATACTTCGTGGTATAATTAAGGTTGCGTTGTAATAATGTGTAAGCAAATGAATTGAGCGACAATAATTCAGCAAAGCGGTAGCGGTACACAAATTACAACAGAAGATTTAGTGCGAATTATTTATGAGAGTACGCCTACCTCCTAAAATCTTCCATTATGCATGCCTAAGTAAAATTGTAAATTAGATGCAATTTTCGTTTCTGATTCAGTTTTTAAATTCAATTCAATCCTTATCTAAACAATGTTTTAGCTCTCGTCTCATTTGATGCTCTTAAATATTTTACACTTGGTGGAGACTCAAATGATAGTGTCGTCATTTTTTCTAACATCTTGCCGACTGTTGAAAGCTGAAGACATGCAGTTTTCATGGCGCTTGTTTCTACACGAAATTGTTTGAAGTGAATCACACATTTTACTTACACACGCATACACACAAAGGCACCTTGTGTATACGTATGCACAATGCATATGCACCCATAATTATAGATCTTTTGGCGTAACTGAAACAAATTCAAAAGTGAAATAAAAAAATACTTCGCTTTTCTTGCAACGCAGCAAGCATTCACTAAATTGTAAATGTGGTCTTGTTCTTTTATGAGTTAAAAAAGTGAATTCCTCATTAATGAATACAAGTAATGTACATACATTGTTTGTTCCCAAATTGGACGCATACACGACAGCGACAGTTCCACAATGCATACTGATTTGTATTGTAGCTTACGACTGAGTAATACGTCACACTCTATATTCACTTTTGTAATTGGGTGTTTTATCTTCCGAACCGAATATTGGTTAGAGCAAGAGCAACGTTCTTTTCTTGTTATGGCGAAGAAACGATAATAAGACAAGTTGTAATCAGAATCCTGATATCACTGATGACGATATTCTAAAATTTGGTGACGCATACAATGAAATACCAGAACAGTGTTTCATCCAAAACATCAACATGAACTTTGAAAGTCGTATCTTAACCTTCCAGAAGAATTGGACATTGATCACAGTCGAAAAATATTTTTCTTATTATTCATTTACTCAACGATTAATATAATTCAGCTTCATTTTGCAATAAATAAGTACAAGATAAAATAATCAACATTAATCATCATTCTCTTTAAATTATAACATTAAGAAGCCTATCTTGAAGAATTAATTAGAATATCTACATTTTTTTCTAATTTTTCTAGTTGTAATAACTGAACATGAGTCTATCGAAATTAAATAATGCTATTCAATATAATACAATATAATATTGTAATTCCAAATTGTGTGACCATCCCTAAATATTTGTAAATGTCATCGAGTAAGGCATCATCTTAAACTTTACAGTCTTTGTAGTAGCTACTGGATAGTTCCAATGCTTTGTCTTCAGAAAAAATGGGGCTATATTCAAAAATGTCTGTTGCTTTGATTCGATTAAACGTAATGGATTTGTGGACCAATTTGAAGGAGTTTGCAGGTGGAAAGAGTGGCTTGTTATTCAAGAAATTAATCCACGATCTCGGCAAGATTTGAGCCATATAGCTCACACTCGCATACCACCAGACCATCAAAATGAGCGGAATGGGAAGTTGAATAGTTGAGAAGCCTTTAAGGGCCAAAAAAGGTTTCATGAAATCGTAGAAGGTTCCAGGTCGAGTGTCGTCATTAATGAAAATCGCCTTTCCATCCAACTCTTGCCATTCCTCAATTCGTTCTTCGCTTTTCACCTCTTCATTTAGCTTCATTGCTGCGAGAATGTGGGCCCAAGCGGCATTTCCTTTTAATGCAAATTCATGCATTAAAATTATGCTTAAATACTTTTGATTTGCCACTCTCGTTGTATAAAATAAATCTTTCGTGTGTCTAAATTCTTACCGACATAAGTGGATTGGATTGCTGGGTCCTGTTGCAAAATTAATGGCATGGGAAGGTAACCAAATGACACTTTTGCGACCCTCAAGGCTTGGGCAACATAAAAAGGATCAAGTTCTCCATAAAGTACGGTTGGACGTAAAATTGCAGTCTTCAATCGTTTGCCATTTGTCATTTTTTTGTTCCTTGAACAAATTACTTGCGCTTCGGCTTGTGCTTTGGAGTATGCATAATACCCCATCAGAAACTTTTTTTCACGTAATGGCAGCTCTGTTTGATCCTCACCAACGTCTTTAAATTCAGAGTCATGCTTAATTATTGCATCAACTGAGCTCGTGTACACCAACTTTGGGACATTCCATTGACGGGCCTTGAACACAACATTTGAAGTTCCTAAAAACACAAAATCATTGTAAAAAATATAAAACTATAGTGCGCAGTGGAAATATCAATCCGGGGTCCGAGATTGACAATCAAGTAAATGCCTACCAATTATGTTCACGCTTCGCATTCTCTCCCTGTTGACGAAATGCCGCACATCAACCACTGCCGCACAATGAAATATGCAGGTTGCTCCATTGAGTGGTTCGTCCAGTTGGTCTTCGATAGCAATATCACAATTGAAGTACTTCACGGGAATCGCCTCCTCATAATCTTAAGTTTGTAAATCGATTATGCATCAATTAAACTGTGGAATTTTGCATGAAAAGCGAAAAAGCTTTGTTTCGTTATTTGAATTTTACCAAGTCGCTTTACGAAAGCTTTGATATCGAGAACCCTTATTTCACGAATTCCGTCACATCTTTCGTTCAGCAGTTTTATGATGTGTTGTCCCAAGAAGCCACTCCCTCCTAATTATTAAATATATGTATAAGAATTGTCAAGTATGCCTTTGAGTTTCAAAATTCAAACAAAAGTGAAACATACCTGTGATTGCTACTACATCGTCGGGACCAAGGGTGGCTCGCTCCAAAATTTTAGGAGCAAGTGCAGGACTTAAACTCATCCTTTTGGATTTATGAAAAATTTATTCACAAAAGTTTAATTGCAAACTGATCAGAATGGTACGGCGACCAAAAGGACAATGAAGATAATGAGGAAAGAGTCGAGTTAGATAAAACGCTTTACATGCTCTTCATGAAAGAGAAGTAACCTTGAATCTCCTGTAAACACAAAAACTATGTAAAGATTACACACTCACATTTTGTTAATTGAATCTTGCGAATTATGCTCGTTGGTCAATAATTCTTCAATGCACTTTAATCGACGACGATCACAGACAGCTTAAACCTTGATACTCCGTGCGCCTCTCGTAGTTACATGCGACTTGGAATACTCCAGTGAAACAAGTGTGTCGAACTGTCAGGTAAAATGTTTGTCTTATGCTCACTACTTTACTTGCCACACATTCATTTCCCTAATACCTAATTAAGAGATATTCCGAGATATTCCACAATAAAAATGTGTCACGTACATAGAACGAGAATAACACGATTTATCTCGCTATCTCACCTATCACTCGTTTGTCATCAACAGTACGAAAACGGACAGTCATCATCGCGTATTAAAAACATCGACTCTTAATATTAATATTAGCCAACCTCATAACGAAAAGTAGTAAAAAATGCTCTTGAACTGTGGACTACAGTAAACATATGACAGGACTGATATTACATTACAACTTTCTTATGTAAATTGTGCAGAATTGAACAAATAATTTTTTTTTGCATATATGGCTTGTACATTACTTACAAAATCAGTGCCACAATATACAAATAGCACATAATGAATATTATGACCAATGGTCACTAACCATTCAGAAACTGTTGTATAATAGCTAGCTACATTTTGTTGTTACTGAAAAATTGTAATGCGATAACAATTTATTACACTGATACATTAATCGTTATTGTCAAGCTGTTGATTCATGCATCCAAGCCCTTCACTTATCATCTCAGTATAATATTTCTCTGCTGCTGGAATCAAATGACTACTTTTCATGATATCGCTTTTCTGAAAATGTCTGGCTTTGTGGTTTAGTAGTAGCAAGTAAAGTCTACACTAAAAGTTCTAAAGAATAGTACAAAAGGTTTATGGATTGTTCTAATGATAGTATTTTGTTTTAAAAATAAATCAGAACAAATTTTTCAACCAGTAACCGTTCGTAAATATTTTATTGTACTCATTTGTTTGTTCTTTAGATTCAGCTTAAGTGATATCACTTAATAATAAACAACTCGGTTATGAGGATTCAACTACATCGGCCAGCATTCACATACATATTATTTCATGACAAATTAAGTATTAAGTTAATAGGATGTAGATGTTTGTTTTTACTTGTTATCTTAAAGCGTCTTATTGAAAGATAAATATTTCGTCATTTCTTATTTTTTACAAAACATTTTGAACATATTCATCGCACTTTAATAACATTCTGTGGCTTTTTATATTTGAAGTTTAAAGCCAAATGTCAAGCATGGCCTAGTGACCGGTTGTACTGTGTAAGAAGGAGATTTGACTACGAGTGAGTAACTCTAAACTCCCTGCAAATGAAGAGAGTTAAAACTTCATTTTGTTAAACGTGTAAAATAAAAAAATAGATATATACATGAATGAAAAATGAAAAATCGCCTGCCTAGATGCAATTCGGATTTCTGGAAATTTATTTTACACTAGTTGCTTCATGAAAACTAGCAGCTTTCTCTAACCTATAGTAACTCTAAAGAGGAACGAAAAGGGAGACAAAGTGAGATCCTCAGACTTCAAAAAACACAGTACAGTGGGTCCAAACTTTAATATGCCTAACAAGTTAATCAATTGCATAACAACTCATCAATCAATGTCCCATTCCCATCATTGATCTTTCATGTACAAAAGGGAATATTCCACATCCACATACATGGCACTGTAATTAGTAATTGACATTTGTCATGATAGAAACAGACTTACGGTAAGGCAAAGCAGAAGCAATTCTCAAATTTCCCTGCCTGCTTCATTTCACTTTTATCTTTGCGTAACGTAAAAATGTTATGAAATGTGAGGTGAGCAACAGCAGTGTAGTCTACCAAGCCATATATCAAAATATCAACTAAATATGTAAACATTTTTGCTGAGATAAACTTTGGACAGTTTTTCGCCTTTTTTAGTTTAAAACGTTAGAGCATCATTTATTTTGCATATACAATTAATTGTATGCCTTTATAATGGCTGTAGCAAAGCAGGTGCGTTCGGAGCTGCTGTCACTTTTGAGCGATAAAGACTGGTTTACAAAAAATGATCTGGCTAAAGAACTTCCGCTCAAGTGGGAAAAACATGGTGACTTGGTCATTTTACCGGAAAAGGCTTTTTCAACGACTTCAATTTGGTTACAACATCCAGAATTTTTAGAATTGGCTTGTAAACTGCTTCATTGTAATCGATTAGCCAGGTGAGATTTAAAAAAAAACTATTTTAGATTTTATCTGAATGTTAACTTAAAATGAGAAATTATCTATCCAAAAATGTGGGTAAAAAGTTAACAATTGTTTATTTCTATTTTATAGACGAGTTGGTCCAACAGAAAATAATGATTTCCGAAGTCCAAAGGTGCAAATGTTACGCGGAAGCTCAACATGGGTGACGAAAAAAGAAAACGGAATTTTGTACAGTTGGGACCTGAGTAAATGCATGTTTAGTAGTGGGAACATAACCGAGAAACAGCGAATTGCCTCCTGGAATCTTAAGGGTCAGGTGGTTGTGGACATGTTTGCTGGAATAGGATATTTCACACTGACCTATTTGGTGCACTCCAAAGCTGACTTTGTGTACGCCTGCGAGTGGAATCCCGATGCAGTCCAGGCTTTGGAGTGTAACCTGAAATTGAACAAGATTTCCAGTGATCGTTATCAAATTTTGCCTGGTGACAATCGCAACACCTGTCCCAAGAATGTTGCTGATCATGTTAATTTGGGGCTAATTCCCTCTTCTCAGAACAGTTGGTTGGCAGCGTGTGAATCTCTGAAAAAATCTACCGGTGGTGTCCTCCACATTCATGGAAACGTGGATACGAAATCATCGCCGGAATCAGAAGAAATCAGAGTTTCAACAAGTAATTTTCGGAGTAGTTCTAAATATCCCAGAGAGTCTGATTATAAAGATGAGTGGTGTAGTTATGTTTGTGGTGAAATTCAAAAAATATTTAAGACTTTGTATCCCGAAGAAAATTGGCAAATTGAAGTTGGAGTAGTCGAAAAGATTAAATCGTACGCTCCACATGTAGATCATCTTGTAGTAGATATTTTGTGCAAACTATAAATCTGTTCCAGAGGCTTTTTATATATATTTTACCAAGAATATCTGTTTTAAACAGTTTATTATGAAAACTACATTTAACCATTTTTACAATAATAAAGCTACTTTGTGTAGTACTAAAGAAAACAAACAATTCTAATAATTTTAAGAGATTCATTCTTCTCATTAATCAATATAAATCTTTGAACTGAAAATTATCGGCAAATGAGAATGTTGGTTTTGTTCCTGGCCCTTTTAAGTTTTGTTCATCACATGGTCCCTGTGTCAGTTAATTTTTCAGCTTGGTCCTTTTTCCAGTGTCGGTGTCTCAGTCAGCTACAAACTTGCGTCAGAGTTCTTCTTCTCCTTGTTTTCTTCGTGTAAATTCCATTTCTCTTCCATTCGACACATTATAACTTGAATGGAATCTCTCCAAATGGTTTCCATTAGAGTGCTTCCATCAAAAACCGTGACGCCTGAACGTTTGTGGATAAACTGTTCGAAATGTTTTTCGTACTCTGGCCATACGACTTTCTCAAAGTAGCTAGGCGTATCAGGTGGGTTATAGTTTCGAAGGACTCTTCTCGACCGACAGGTCTCCTTCTCAAGCGAACAAAAGAATCGGGCATCACACTTATCGTAGAGGTAGTCCGAGCCAAATATGGTGAAACCCTCGATTATTAAAACCGGAATCGAAGCATATTTAGATACATCCACATCTAAAAACAAATAATTATAGTTTATAAAGTAAACAATGTCCCTGTTAATTGCAGTTACAAGTTTAATACAAAGTTTAAAAAGTGCAACATTACACAATGCTTACCTATATCCGATATTTGTTTCACAAAACTGTCATCATAATTTGGTATCTCTGCTTTGTCGCCGTTCAACTGAATACCGGAAGTACCATTTTGAGTTGGGGGTTTCGGCTTCCGAAACACAGGGGGTGCGTCTAAAATCACTTGTACATCTTTGTACATTTTGTCCATGTCCAGGGCGTGGAAAGTTTCGTATTGGACGTGATTTTCCGCCTCCGGACATCTAATGTGGTGGGGCCAGTCGTCATCGTGGAAATAATGATCCTGGTGAATAACTTGCGCCCAAGGAAATTTCTTTTGAATCAGTTTAGTAAGACTTGTCTTCCCACTGCAAGTCACTCCACTCACTCCTATAACAAAGTAGCCCATTGTTCTCTTTGAAGGTCTGAATAGTCTTTTAAAGCTTCCAAACAGTGGTTTCACAAATAAATTCGCCGACGAGGTTGCGGTATGCGTAAATTTGAAGATTGTTGGACTATGGTATCCTGAAGAATGTCCTAATAATCAAACAGTTTAAGGTATTTAGTCAGAGTCAGACATCAGTTTAGCAACCTCAACAAACACCGCCCCTGAATACCGGAATGCAAGACAGATATTAAACCAAATCTAATGTTTGGTCGATAAGGAAGTAGGTATTAAAAATAAAAGATTTAGTTTTAGTGTAGCCGAATAATGTAGTGCGGTACGCTTTATAAATACTAATAATACTAAAGTTGTAAGTACTTTTCAATAATTATGATCCTCAAGTCATATACAAATACAATTACAATTTCGTTATACTGGTTCGGTACACATAAACATAAAGGATTGAATTGAAGTTGCTGCACGTGGTGATGCAGATGCATGATGAAATTACACGAGAAAACTCTGAACGATGACACCGATGATGTGTTGTGTGAAGTGATACATACATACATGTTGATGAGAAGTTCCCAGAAATCACGGATAAAAGTCTTATTGCGAATTTCGCAATGCGAATATGAAGTTCGTGAACGATATTGCATTAATAGACAATTCTGATCGGATGGCGATGATGAACTGTTTAGTCCATGCAAGTAAATATTTTACTGGAAAATTAGCCTTTTCCTTCCTGTTCGGTATTACATTACATTCTAATTTGGAATTTAACTAATTATGACAAAAATCTTCAAAAACATGTGAGAAGAGAAAAGTAAAAATTAACTTCACTTACCCGGAAATAAACATCCAGATTTGAATGCTAAGCATGCAACAGCAGTTGTCTTAAATTGCGGAGAATTAAGCCGGAACATTCTGAAGATACTGGTGAAATAAGATGTCCGTATTCCGAAAGCATGCTTAATTTAACCAACATTTCAAGCAGGAACACTCTGTCCTAATAAAATTACTTATCGTAAATCTCAACAGTAAAAAAAGGACTCGCACAAAACTTTGCATGTTACATTACGTTAAATGGCACATTTTTCTTCAGTAATTTTAATTAGCTCATGCCAAGAATTAACTCCACACTCTTGTCATATCAACAGAGAAAGCTCCAAAGTGCAATCAAGACGGTTGACTAGGAGACAGTTTGAGGTCATTATAGAGGCGATGCACTAAGCAATGGTCTGGGGGAAAGATAAAATAAAAGGATGGTATTCGAGTTTTTCTGAAACAATGGCGGCTTATTCCTAGCAG
>VYYJ01000539.1:0-54025 GCA_021029165.1 Cyphoderus albinus
CTATTATAATGTTGGCGCTGGTTACCTTATCGAGAACTTTTCGAGATCTTCAATTCCTGCTTCATTTCAAACGGGATTTATTTGAAGCCTCATGGAGACCCAAATTGGATACCTTACTCGCAACTAACATCACAATACAAAAGTTGGAAACGTGTACATGTAATGTAATGTAATACAGTTTACTTATGGAATAAGTGGGGCAGGGTGAAAGCATGCGGTGAAAACACATGTCACCATACCGTAGTTGGTATATATACTATAGCCTATTTTGTTTTGTGGGACTCTCGATACTTCGGTGAAAGTTGGCCAGAGCAGGAGCTAAAGCTCATTGGCTCGGTTTGACATGGAAAATGAAAAGATAAACGGCTCCGAGTAAAGCAATAGTAGAAAAACAAGTCTGTAAACTTGAGCCTCATCAGCAATAAAAAATGAGCCGTTGTGAATTTTGCATGAAATTTCATAAGCGTAGATAGGCGATTATCCGTGGAATGAGAAAATATGAAAATTCGTTGAATTGGAACAGAAAAGTCACTGGGAAAAGCGAAGAGTGTGCGAAGGACATTCACCAAACTGAAATCAACTCCTTCATAATTTAAATTGAATAATGAAAATTAATAGTAAAAATAAAAAGTTTCCCATTTTTCAATCAGAGATTGTGCCGAGGTCAATATAAAAGTAATACAAAGCCTAGATAATTCAGCACTGGACAGTGGCTTTTCTTCTATTTACTTTGAGTTCCTCTTTCTTCCTTTGTCTTTGTTTGCTTTGTTCTCAATACACAACTGACCTCTGGAACACGGTTGAAGTCTGGAGGAATCAGACAAAAATAGTTGAAAGAAAAGAGTGACGTGTCATTTTTGAGTGACTCGGCCTCGGTCTGTGTTTGATTTAGTTTGCTTTGGCTGGTTTAAGATACACGTTGGATCATAAATATTCTCAGGAAAGTCATGAGAGCAACGACGATACCACCCTCTGTGCCATGTCACACTCAGTTGAGCAGTGGGCTTAATTGTGCGCAGAATAGTGCGTCTCTCCCAATCTCACAGTGATTTATATTCTAAATAGATAAATACTGAATAGTACAACGACTACGAAGATGTTATTTACAACAACGGACTATTTTTTGCTTGCAGACACCCAAGTCACCCCGGTACGCTCCTGTGAGTCAGAGACCGGAACTTCCCCGACGTCGTGACTTCAGCATGGAGGAGGAGATAATGGAAGTAAGTAAGAATCAAACTAAATGTGTAACTTCTATCTGGCTCACATTAGAAGTGCATAATGCGTAAATTTAAAAAAAATATTTTTAAGATCTGTCTGATACTACAAAAATTGATTTGTCGAAGTTAGACAATTTCTGACATGTTGTGTTTTGTCTATTTGAAGATGTCCGGTGGGTGCCGGTACATGGCCAACCCGCCGGAGCCGTACCTGATCGAGAAGACAAAACGGGAAAACCGTCGAGTGACCTTGAACGTGGGCGGGGAGCGCCATGAGGTGATGTGGAAGACGCTGGACAGAATCCCACACTCCCGCCTCGGTCAACTCTGGCAAAGCAATACTCACGAAGCCTTAGTAAGCGTCACATTCAAACAAATTCAAAGTGAAAGTGTCATAAAAGGTCATATCTCATCTAAGTTTTACTTGCTGTTTTATGTTACAGCTCGAGTTGTGCGACGACTACAGCCTCGTGGACAACGAATACTACTTCGACAGGCACCCGCTTTCCTTCAGCTCAATTCTTAATTTCTACCGCACCGGAAAACTCCACTTGGTGAGGGAGGTGTGCGTTCTCGCCTTCTCCGAGGATCTGGAGTACTGGGGAATTGACTCCATTTTCCTTGAAAACTGCTGCCAGCACAAGTTCAACCAGAGACAGGAGCAGGTCTTTGACGAGATGCGGAAGGAGGGCGAGGCCCTCAATCAGCTGGAGGAGGAAGACTTTGGCGAAGGGAACTTCGCGAAAATTCAAAAGTTTGGCTGGGACATCATGGAGAAGCCTACGTCGTCCTTTCCTGCCCGTGTAAGGCTACTTAACCCATACTTAAACAAATCAGAATTTTGACCTAGTGGCTAGTTACTATTTCCGTTAATACTCTCTGATACTTTTTCGTGTTTCGTGTGAATCTAGATTGTTGCCTCAATCTCAATCTTCTTCATTGTGCTGTCCACCGTGTCGCTCACCCTGAACACAATCCCTTCGATGCAGATGTGGGAGTGTGTGAATGTGACGGACAAGGAATGCGGGAGGGAGCTGCAGGACCATCCCCCGGAAGCGGGCGATCCCGCGGACGAGGACCTCCAGCTGGTGGACAACATCTACCTGGCGAGAATCGAAGAGATTTGCATAGCTTGGTTCACGTGCGAGTATCTGCTCCGCCTTTTGTTCTCTCCCAGCAAGAGGAAGTTTCTGCAGGGAGCCCTCAACTTTATAGACTTGCTTGCAATTATGCCCTACTACTTGTCCTACTTCCTTATCGAGAGCAAGAAGAAGATGGGCGAGGAGGATGAGTACAAGACGTTCCGCAAAGTTGTCCAAGTGTTTCGTCTCATGCGAGTTCTCCGAGTGTTTAAGCTGGGCCGTCATTCCAGAGGGCTGCAGAGTTTGGGCTACACCATCACAAACTCGTACAAGGAGCTCGGGCTCCTCGTCATGTTCCTCGCGATGGGCGTCCTCATTTTCAGCTCGCTCGAGTTCTTCGCAGAGAAGGAGGACAACGCGGAACAGTTCCAGAGCATTCCACAGACTTTTTGGTGGGCTGTGATTACAATGACCACAGGTTCGACTTTTCTCCCAAAATGGGTCCCACAGGACCATTAATAACTTTTCTTGTAAGAAATTCTCACAACTTTTTTATTTTGCTGCAACGAAATTACAGTTGGTTACGGAGACATCAGCCCGACAACGGCAATAGGACAAGTGATTGGGAGCCTTTGCGCCATTTGTGGTGTGCTCGTGATCGCGCTGCCTATCCCCATTATCGGTAACAACTTTGCCGAGTTTTACAAGAACCAAGTACAAAGGGAACTGGTGCTCAAGAGACGAGAGGAGGTGGAGCGTGCCAAAAGAGAAAGCTCAATTGTTCAGCTCGGTCATGCCACTTTGGATGTGATGGAAGGGCTTGTTGACCCCGCAGGCAAGTCTCACGTTTGAAATGAAACATTTTTTCTTCTTTCCCCTCTCTCTTTCAAATAATTAGTTAAATTGAGTCTTTATTGTTCAAAGTAGAACAAAAGTATTTGATATTGAAACGTCTTCTTGACAAACTCTTTTCAACTAACAAAAATCTTGCATTTGCATCCTGATTGAATTGAAATATGAAACTTGAAAGCATACAAAGTAAAAGTTGTTTATGCTCTTTTGAACTTTTCTTTTTAGATATGGGAATGATCTATTAAATTGCATGCTGATTCGTTCATGATGATTTGTGTGCGCAATTATTAACTCAGCATCAATTGCGTTACTTATGATAACGTAATCTTAATTGCTGCCTGTCGCTCGTTGTCGCTGCTCTTGGAATGTAGTTTTCTCTTTCTAACGCTCGCTCTTCTTCACTCTGCATCGCCGTCTGTCTTGTATTTGAGTAGTGCATTTGATTAACATTGTTATTCAACGTAATTAACCGAAATTTTAATAACTATACTACATATACATACTACTAAATTATTGATTAATAATTGGTTATCCTTAGTTAATCTAATCTTACCTATTAAGGTTTGCATAAATACCGCTAGATATTAATCTAATTTTACTGTATACGAAAGTATTACATAACGCTTCAAGCATTAGGCGCAACTTTAAACGATTCATTTCAAACTTACTTAATCATTTTACACACGTCTCCATAAAAAATTAACATTTTAGTCTACTTTTAATTGTATAAATCAACTAATCATAACTAAGCGCATCCTTAGGTAATTAAATAAAAATAACGCATCTCTCAAGGAATTCCCTTTTAATAACGGGAATGTAAAAAAACTTTTTTTACTCAAGACACCAGAATGGACATTACTAATTTTTAACAGGGAAACACCTTACTGATTCTAAACACAATTTTAACATTAACTGGCCTGAGAAGTATTTAGTTCATTAATTATCCCTAAATAATCCCTCTGGACTTTTGTTTAATTTACTAATCAAAATTGGAATTCGAAATCGATTCCATTGATTATTGCAGTCTAGTCTAACACTTTCGATTCCTTTCGATTTTTTCATCCTTCTGAGATTTTTTATACAAAGCAAAAGTCTAGTGTAGTGAAAACCTAACAGCTCCAAAACTGTGTTATTTCTTGGAAAATGTTTGTGAATGTGATTTAGCATTGTGGACGTAATGAAAACAATCATTCCGCAATTTATAATAATTATAGTGTAAAATATTTAACGGATGTCGGAATGAGAATGAGTAAATATTCATTTTTATTTATTTATTTAGATACTTAATTATAATATTATTTTGTAAGAGATGTGAAACATTTTCGATTGTTGTAAATGTATACTACGCTCGTATATATTTAATATAAATAGCGTAATTGATTACGTATCCTCATTCAAATAAAGACCGGAAACTGCCTTAAAAATCCGTCTCTCGAGTACATAGACATAGTGTGAAAACGAGAAAGAATAAACTCCTTCCAATTTTATGTCAATTTTTGATGTGTTTCCTGCATGGAAATGTTTTAGTGAATGATTGCATGTGATTTTGGCAATAAAGATATAAAAATGTGAACATGTGTCCAATCCAAGCCATGTTAATTATGTAATGTATCTAATGACCTTTTCTTGTAGGTGCATTCATTTTCCTACTTAAAACTCATAAACCTGGTTTTGTGTGTAAAAAGTTTTTATGCAACACGACTTTACTACACGTTAATGAATACTGTGCATACCTAAAGCAAACCTAATTCCTTTTTGTATTTACGCAATGCTTTTTTGCAGATTTGCCACTGGCCCTCTTTGGAACGTATAGTTGTATGTAAACCGTAAAAGTAAATGTTTCGTCCTCTTCCATTTCCTGCTTCACCTGTCATTTTAATGTTTTTCAAAATCGGTCATTGTCCCATAGCTTGTCAACTTGTTTTCTTTGTGAGTACAGGACAGCTTATTTCAAATTTACGATTGACAAAGTTGTTGCGTGATTTTCATCCTCCGGAGTTTGTGCTGTACTTTGCTTATTCTCCATTCGCAAATTTATTTTTTTCATCCTCACTTTTCCTTTCACCTCTACTAGAAAAACATCTCTGGTTCTCTTCATAAAACATAAATGAAAATTTAACTGTTAAGTAGAGAGTTACACGCACCACAAGTGCATACGTCTCTTTCCAACAAAATTCTCTTTCTCTCAACACTCAACTTTTCTTTGTCCCACTTGTTTCCATTTTTCTCTTTTGATTTCTTCACAGGACAACTCAACCCTTCAACAACCACAACTTCAATTACGTCCCGACACGATGAACGTTTAGAGCTAGTAGCCAATCATAATCACAATAACAATAACCATACAATGTATAATTGCGTCTCGAACACGAAGAGAAATGGACACGTCCATTACTTCAAACCGTAAAATCAAATCCATTCTTCCTAATTAAAGTCCATTTTTACATATTTAAGTACTTGTAAAAAATCTTTCGAAATTAAATTGTAGAGATTAGAACAGTCAGTTAACATTAAAACGTAAAGTAAACGTAGACAAAGTAGATTCAGATCTAGTGAAACTGACTGAAAACTCTAAAGGAAAAGCAATAAAATTCGCTCAACGTTAAAAAATTTCAGTTAGAATTTTTTCAAAATTTTAAAGAAGGAATTTAAAATACGACATTTTCTTACTTGTTTGGTTTTGGTTACTCTTTTTACTACCGTTTTGCTAGGTCTAATAAATAAAATAAATAAATGTTTAAATCTACATACAGGCAAAAAGAATTGTTATTTTCACCAATTAACTAACTGGACAATGAAACATTTGAAAATTACTGTAAATACTCAAAAAGCAGAATTACTTTATGAACACAATAAAATGATACAATTTAACTACGCAATTTGTAAACAGATTCTTTCATGCAAAGTGAAACCGTTCTTTCCAACTGAAACCAGCTACCTCATGATTTAATAACTTTTAATCAATTTGCCCCGGTGAAAGCTCAAAATCAAGCTCAAGCAACTTTTATTAATAGTTTTGCGTAAATCCTAAATAAACATAAACCCTCAACAATTTTTCTCACAGTAATTAAGATTTTTGGTCCAATTTTGCATTTTTATTCTTCTTTATAAATACAATTAAAATAATTAGCTGCGTTAGCACAGTCCTTAGAATAGTCCATATTTAACTATACAGATCGAGTCAGTAGTTTTAAATATTTTAAAGTAGAGCCCTTCATTTTAATTAGTTTTCCTTTAAAGACCCCTAGTTCATTTCATAATTTGCATCAGAAACGTAGAATGTCGTTAAAAGTGTTGCATTAGTTTAAAGTTTCCCTTTGATTGACAAATCCTGCCCCTCTGCAAATGCAACTGCAACCAAAAATTATTATTACGTAAAAAAGATTAAAAATGGCGGTCGCCTGCCTGCTCTGATCTGGCTCCATTTTGGAGATGATGATGACGATGCTCTGTCTGCTGATTGGTCATTGATGGTGATGATTTTCACACTGTTTTATTCGCTAATTACGGTAAATTTGGTCTTTCTTTCAATCTGTGTTTTACGTCTCAATCATTCAATCCATCTAAAAACTTCAATTAATTGCACCAATTTATCTTTCGTAGTTTTAAAAATTGTGCTTTCTCTCTTAAACTAATAAATCAGAGTAGGTAAGTATTTAAATACCAATTAATTAATCTTTTTAGACGTTTCACTTTTTTCAATTCACTAACTCATCATTTAAATTTTTAGATTTCCTTATGAAATATACCTAAAATAACATAAAATTAAATTGATGATAAAAAATTAATGAATTGAAAATAATTAACTACCACTCACGAGAGTAATTTTTAATTTCCTTTACCTATCTTTAGATGAGTACATTAAGCCTATGATTCACCCTGTACCTGTAGAGAGCACGTAACGAACGTAAGCAAGCGTAAAAGAATGTCCTTACTGTCGTGTACGTAGGATAACCAGAACCTAGCAAAAGTTAATCCGAGTAGAGCGCCATCAGTGCTACCACCTTCTCCAGTAAAAACTTTAAAACTTTAACCACTCAAAAATACCCCAAATCTTACAAAAGTGTAAATGAGAGCAAAAATCTTTGCCTCTATCCACAACGGTTAGTAACTTACTACATATTAATTTAACTATTCAATTAAACTAAATTAACTCGTGTAGTTTACTTTTACTTTCTATTAACAAAAATCGACTAGATTTCAAAAAAAAATATTTCATTCATTCATGATCACTTAAAAATCTGATAATTAAATATGAATCAATAATAATTGGGTGTACTTTGATGTGCGCTAATCGATCCTTGTCCTGTTTGATTTTTGTCTATTTCCAGAGGCCACACTCGAATGAGTCAAAAATAATCCCTTAAACTAAAAATTCTGTGATTTGCCAAAAAAAACTGATTAAGCTCGAATCACAGTTGACCACCTACACCCCTCCAAATAATTCTCTCTCAAAATCTCCTTTCTCTTCCGTTCCGTGTTCGTTGCTGATGCTGTGTGACTTGACTTTGACGCGCTGCTGATGCTGTTGTCTGTCTGCTGTGTCTCTTTCCTCTGTCATAATTAATTCGTTAAAATTAATTATGCAAATGTCCATGTGTGCTACCACTACCACCGTTCGTTTATTCTCATGAAAAATAAAACTGTCGAACTGATCCTAGTGTTGATTACTCAATTTCCTCCAAAAATGAATTCTTGTCATTTATAAATTACGAAACACTCAAATTCTGTGGCTCACTTAATTATTACAATGTAAATTAATTTTGTGTTGTCGTTACTTAATTACTCGTATTTTTCAATGTTGCCTTTTGTTACACCATTTTACATTGTTAAATGTTCCTTCCAAAAACGCAGTCAGACACGTTGACACTTACATCTTTGACACATACGAAATTACAGACGCTCTAATGACGGCACTAATAATCACAACCGAACCATAATTAACCCGATAATTAAATTCAATGTACATACATAACATAATTACGAAATCATAATGATGATAAGCTTTTACAAATACATACATAAAGGATATTTAGAATTTTGTCTTTGATTACAGAAATTGAGAAATGAATTGAGTTAATTGTAGTTAATTACAATTAAATATAATAATGATACAAGAAAAACAGGCGATCTTCATGATGATAATCGTTCATAAAATCAATCACTTAATTAAGTTAGCATTTAGCACTTCCCTGTAAAAAATAAGATGTAAAAATTTATCTGCTGGACGACTCTACTAGAGGGACCGAATCGAGAGGAATTTTTAAAGCCACGTTTTCTAAATTAATGCAATTTAAGATAAGATGCAATTTATTACACGCTAAGCATTTAATTAATTAATGTCTACCGACAAAAAAGTATTTACATAATTTAAGTGCATAATTAAATATCTGTGTGTATTTATCAGTATGTAAATGTTTAGTAATCTAGTGCAATGCAAACTGCAATCAAATCAAAAAAAATTCTAGACTATTTTTAAAGTAGAGACAAAGCGAATTTGAATCTAGTGAACGAAAAGTGCAAAATAGGCAATCATTAGAAGAAAACCGTTAAGCTCGTTAAGCTTTCATTATTAATTAAGCGCAGCGCCTTGAGTTTTGTGTTTTTGCTCTGATCGTTCCTTAAATTAAATTGTGTGTCCATTTTTAGATCCTAGTGTGTTCTCAAGCTACAATAGTTTAGTTCATCCGAAGATATTTACTGTAATATTACATAATTAATTAATTACTTGTTAAATAATCATCTTTGCATTTTTCGTGTTGGTTGGTATTTAATGTGTGTCCTTTATGCAAACAACGGAATTACCAAAACAGTTTTACTTCAGTGTGTAAAATAATACCATCAAATTCCAAACTTTTACCTTAATTGGTCATAATTTATCGTTTGTTATTTTTGTGTCTTATAAAAATTTCATTTTTTTTACTCTTTTTTAATAATGTGTTTGTGATTGTGTTGTGAAAACTGTCTTATTTGAAATATGAAAAATGCTTTCTGGAATTTTTAGCCCTCCTGAGAGAAAGAAAAAGAGATTTGTAATTTCATTTTATAAAAATCCTTTGTCTTTTCTCCTTTGTTGTGAGTATGTAGACCTTGAGTATTTTCAGCATCAATTTACAATTCTTTTGATTTATGATTATGATTTAGGGACCCTCTCCATGCTCTCCAGGTTGCCGCTAACTCGAAGTGACTCAAGCCATTCTCTCTCAACTGAACCGTACCAATAACTGAACCTTACTAATCTTACTAACAACATAACACACACGTTTATCATCGCTACTTAAATACTACCACACGCTCTATTCAAAAGTACAGAGTTAACAGTTGGTAAATTAACAGAGTATCAAATCATTTCGACCTAGACAGCACAACTCGGTTGCATTAACTAATAATGTTGCATAATTAATTTAGATCAAATTAATAATCAAATAATATTTAGCAACTCATCTTAATCTCAGTAACTAAAACGAGTAAATTTTAATCATATTTAGTAAGTCAATTAAATCAATAAATCGAGCACTTTACGGAAAAGTTAGAATTTACGTGATCAGCTAACCTCACTCTAAAAAAGTCCTCTGGTACAGTTGTAGAAAGTGTGTATACGAATAACTCATCCTAATTAATTTAATTGGCTAACTAAATCACTACTAAACTAAACTAAATGCAAAAGAGTAAATTGAAATAACTTAAAAAGAAATTGTCGCTTTTTGGGGTGAGATGGAGTGGGAGAAAAACTTTCGTCTCGCTGAATTTTTAATTGCAAAAATAGATTGAAATTATTTTTTTCAGTTTATTAAAAAAAAGGATTTGGAAATCATTTTGATTCTTTTTTCTCTTTATTTAAAAAACACCATAAATAAAATGTTCATGCATTGAGAATCACGCCCTTGAAAGAGTACGTAGCTTTCAATAAAGAAAACGACGCAGTATTTTAATTAATGAAATTGTAATTTATTGTAATTGTAACAGTGAAGTATCCCTTTCCTAGAGACAATAAACACCGGAAAAAGAAAGTATTACTAGATTTAGAAAAATCCTTTCCACACTAAAGAAACTGATGAAACATGAGTTTCCACACTAGATAATTTACAAAGCAACAAAAAATTTCAAGCCACTCAATAAACTTTCAACTTGAACGACTTCCAAAGAGAAATATTTTATTATTTTCATCTTCTACAGGCAAAAAAAGAGCTCCGTTATGTAAATCTCTCTCGCTCGGGATTAAATGCGCCCTGTTAAATGACTGTCTTGTCATTCATTGTCATTGTTCACTGCTTTCCGCTTCATTCATATTTTCTGGCATTGAGCCAACCCACAGCCAGTGGTTTTTGGCTGACATTTGCAGTGAGATTTGCATTTTGTCTCTTTTGCAAACCTTTTTAAAGAGATTTATCTAAATGCTTACGTATGTAGTTTCATGAGGTTCATGAACACGTCGGTTCCATAAAAACATGTAGGAATTTTGTGTTCAGTGTATGACTTAATTCAACGAGAATTTATGATGTGGATTACAAAGAGTAAAAATGTATTTTTAGACATTTTACAAACGAACACGTTTCAAATGGTAAAAACCTTGTGTAAAATTATGTAAACTGTTTTAATTGCCGTTTTTCATTTTGTCGAATAAACAATCTCGAAAAGACATAATTGCAGCAATATAGGAGATCGAATGTTTCGAAATAAATTTATTATCAGTAAGGTAATTCAAGTAAGGGAAAATTATAAGGTATTTAATTTGACGCGCCCAAATAATAAATTAACTTTTCGCAAAAAAATCATCTTGTACAGTCCAAATAATAAATTATGCATATTTAGACTTTCTCTGATAAATTATGAAAGATGCCCTGTCATTCAACACTAAAAACAATTAAAACTTCACTTTCGATATGCTTGAAATTGACATTAATGAATTGCCAACACGAAAAATAATTAAAAAATCACTAAAACCTTCCGCCAAATTCCAACCATTCACATAAAAATAGGTTACTGTAAAATGACTAAAACACTTTGATTGCAAGTTGTAAAAATTAATTTACTAGAGATATGAAGCACACAGCATGCGCATAATAAATTACCTTGTACCTAATCAAAATCTTACTAAGTTGACACCTGTCGTTGATGAGTATTTAGAGCTGTTAATTATTTTTTATTCAACTGAAAACTGTAGATCGGTGAGAATGAAAAAGTTAATTGCATAATTAATTAAATTAAATTTTAAATAGGTACCTTATTACTGTGTAGCTCGCACATACCTTTTGAAATTAGTTGAAACTCACACAGTGAAAATATTTTTTAGTTTTGGGTCAGGCATCCAAACAGTCCAAAAAAATAATTAACTTAATTAACTTACTGCAATTACCATGATTTTATGCCTTTCGTCGTTTTGAAGAGAAAATGATGGTTATAATTGAATTTACTTTTCGCGTCAACTAAAATTTAGGAAAGAGGAAGCCACGAAAGGGAATTCGTCGCAAACTCCAGCAAGAAGTCCCAACCTACGAATCTATCTAAATAACTAATAAACTTTGATCTCTGAGTATGTATAAGTTGAAGTGAAACTTTACGTGGAAAAGTTTGGCTCAGTTTATTGCGATAAATTATTACATGTAGATTACAAAATTATTACTCTGTAATCAATACTTTATCAGACAGTTTATTACGTGTCTACGTATTGCCTGGAAAATGGTGCATTTTTCTCGGGCAAACTTCATTCACTTCCTCGGGAGGAAGTTTTACATTTTCTAATGAAATTAATATATTTAAGTATTTAATTGTGCATTTTGAGAAAACAAATAATTATCCACTAACTAACCGTAGTAATAAATAAACAGTAAGGGCAAACTTTTTACCAATAAAAGACTTGAGAAAATAAAAAAATTATTTGGTCTTTTAAATACCGAAAATCTTCCATAATAATTATTAAATAGTCTAACCTATTTAAATTATGAGACATTTACACAGTTTATGTAAACACATGCAATTTTATTAAATCTCAAGCTTTTTATAAAAATAATTTAGGGAGTCTTTGCAGACCTTCCAAATTTTGCACTCCTGCTAAATCCCAATATGCTAGGAGAAACTATCCTTCCCTAAAATGAGCCGAGAAAATTGAAAAATTAAAATCAAGATTATTTCTAAAAATAAAAGGAAATTTATCTTTAGTCAGGAATAGTGAAGCTTTGAAGTTTTAACTAGTCCGTTGCAATTTCAATTAACACCACTTCATTAAATCTGTCCCACCACGATAAAATAACGGTTTTAAAGATTTTTCTTGAAATTGAATTTACTTAAAAGTGTGCCTGAGTAGAACGTGCGTGTCTATTAAGTTGAATAATTAATTACATCACGTAATTAAGTTCAGCTTGCTTAAAAATGTGATTAAGTATTCTGCTGACTATCAGAAAGAACGAATTCTCACCATTTCGTCCTAAATCCATTTTTTTAATTAAGCGAAGAAAAATAAACCTAAACTAATCAGATTCATGATTCACTTTCTCATCCTTTCCAAAAAGAATTATTCTGTCCTATTTAATTTTTCCCATTTCCTGAATTAAAATTGATCCTGCACTCACAGCCACAGCTTGTGAAGCCGTGGAAAAAAAATGTGCTTTTGATTGTTGTAATTTCTGTCTGACGAAATCTGAAACAAAAAATCACACTCTAAAAATACTAAAAACTTAATCCTCCTGAATGAAATACAAAAAAAAAATTAACAAGTAACAAGCAAATCAACTAATTACCTACCTAACAGCTTGCAAACTAAAAAGAAAGAAACAATCAATCAAAGAAATGGAAAACTGTGTGATTAATAAAATACTATTTAAAACTAAATATTTCATGGAAAACTCATCGTCATTTAAAGAATTTTTTGGCACATGGTAAAACAATCATATCAAAAGATAAGTAAAATAAAATAGTGAAAGTAAGATTACCAAAAAATGTCAACTCAAAGTATTAAACAACAACAGCAACAAATTAGCACAATAAAACCCATTTTTTATAATAAAGTACGTGATTCATATTTAAATAAAGATAAAAGTGTAATTTTATAGTGAATTGCAGATCAATTTATATTCACTCGTTCATACTTTGCTTTTTCAATATGAAAATGTCATTTTCCATTTATTTCAATTTCTTGTGTATTGACTTTTTTAAAGTTTCTAAATCAATTTGAAGTAATTAATTTTGAAAATTAATATCACTGAATAAAAATAAGTTCTCAATGATTCAAGGCTTCGCGTGGGAAATCATTTCTGCATTAATTACACAACCCCATTAAATCACCCATCCACACTCCTCATTCAGGGTTTATCTTGACCTTTGACCTATTCATAAGATGTCACAACTCTTTTTTATTATTTACTTATACTGCGATAGACGAAAGTGAAGAATGCATTTAAAAATGGTTAATTGACAGGAATAAGCTCAACTTGAAAATAAAATAATTTATTCAATACGGTTAAAATAATAATAATAAATAATTAGGAATAATTAAAATGAACTCGTATTAACAAAATAAATATGTTCTTCAATTTAACCGTAATTTCATGAAAGAATCGGTCATATTTACATTAAAGATTTCAGCCAATGAACATTTCCTTAAGTGAATTAGCGAGATATGATACAATCCAATAAAAGAATCTTGGGATTTTGCCAGAGGATTAATTCCTTAATTAAATTAACTCTAGCCGAGGAAAAATACCCTGCGTAATTCAACTCATGTTTATACCCAACTTAACAATTCTAACCTTTATATGTAGACATTAAAAATTAATATCGAATCGAAAACGTTAATCAGTTCAATTTCTCAGTAGCATGTAAACGGACAATTAAAGAAAAAAATTTATGAAAGGAAAATTTTCTCTCTCCTATGGAGAAAGGTGAGAATGTGACGAGATGATTTTCAATGACATTATCATTCCTCAATAATGACACCACAGAAAATACTTCATTTCTAAATAATTAAATAAACTATAATACACTCATTTAATTGTTCATTATGTAACAACACACTAATACCAAAAACACCAGAAAAAAAATAATTTTTTCTTTCTTTTTTTAATTTTTGAATAATAACATTAGTCTAATTAAATTAAATTAACATAATGTTAATAATTAATAAATAATTATATAATTATTACATCATAAAATCTTGTATTCTTTAAGAAAGCGAAAAGAAGACGAATAAAGAAAAATATGATACTAATTAATAAAAAGAAAAAACATTTAATAAACGTAAGTAGTTATATAAAAGCCTTTCCCTAAAACTATGCAAAAAGGTTTTTTTTTACGACCCCAATAACAATTTTATTGCTGAATAACTCCATGATTTATTTGCATTCTTTGGAAGAATGAAAGGAAAGTTTTTGTGAGTGGTGCACTTGAGCCAATAATAAAGGATCGTTAAAATTCCTTTGTGTAGTGCAAGCGCACCTCATAAAAGTCAAGATTGCTTTATTCGGGCATTGATTAAAAAGCAGGCAAATTCCAGATCAAGCTCGTGTTCTTCATGTCTCTGTGCTTGGCACTCACATCCAGGAGCCAAACTTTATTTGAAATTAGTCTTTGTGCACAGAGTAAGTAAGTTCGAGACCAACCGCCGGCACCACCATCGCCGCCCCGACTCCAAAGAGGATGATCGAGGATTCATAAACATTCTGTTCTAATTCGTAAGTACCCCGTCCCTTCTCACTCTCATTTCTCCAGGAAATTTTTCATTGTCCGTCTTAATCCTTTCTTGACTCTCCTGGTCAGTGGAGCAAGTTGGAGACTGAGTTGAGTCTGGGAATGCATCCAGCTCCAGCTCTTGCAGAGAATTGGGATGGTATGGAAATATTAAAGGAAAGAGATTCGATCGTATCGTGCGATCGCGATCGTACTTAGAGAAGAATGGATCAGCACGACCAGAAGCAGAAATACGATAAAAACGACACGAACACGAAAGCGAGCCAAAAAGTACGGGAAAAGGGTACATCCTTTTACTTTCTCTGGCACTGTTACATATTATTTATGTAGGAACTCTCCTGTCCTGCTTTTCCTCCACGCTCTCCCTCCTCTCTGCTTCCCGATACGTTTCAGCCTCAGCTTGGAAAAAAGTTGGTCAGAGGAAGACGAAAAAAGATATACATCTTACAACGAGCAAAAAGCCCCAGCACGAGGGAGTTTTTGCCTTTGAAAGGAGAATTTCAACCTTCTAAATGCTGGAAATGGAATTCTTTCTGCTTATAAGAAAAAACGGCTAACCCAAAGTGAAAGGTTTGAATAGACTAAGCAGACTGTTATTTGATTATTATGTATGTACATACATTTATTTCGCTTGTTCAATTTAAGCAAATGGGTTCATTGTATTTGTGGCTCGCTCTCTCACTCACACTTTCACAGAGGCAAGGAACAAACTTGGAATCAGGATCGATACATGAGGAGGCCTGCTCCAAGTCTCACTCTCAGGCTCTCTTTCTCCCACTGCTACAAAAAAGGAGATTCTCTGCATTGTATTTGCTTACTTACATGCACAAGCCAGGCTCTGTTATATTATGTATATTATTAAGAGAGGAAAAAATATATTTTTAGAGAACATTTTTCGTCCGTGTTTCGCCGCTGCTGGTGTGGTGGAGCTGCCGTGTCCTGGTACCCTTTTTCTCCTTGCTCTGTGCCACTTGCCACACTTGCACGTTAGGTAAGTAATGTTGGTGTTGGTGCTGCTGCTTTCTCCACTTTCTCCAGGCTGGTGGTCCTGCACTACACTACTACATATGTAGCAGCAGCCTAATGTATGATATGCTACCACTGCACTACCATCGTCATCATCATCATCATGAGGCTGTGGAGCAGGAGCAGTTAGCATAGCACACACAAAACAACGACAGTGCCTTTTTTGTTGTTAGCGTTGTTATAAAAATAATAATTATTGTTCTATTATTAATACCGTTACAATTGTTTTACTGCACTACTGCTGATTTGCATTTAAAAGACATCCTTCGACCGTTGGACTTGGACGAGACACGAGACCTCTACATTATTCTATTATAGCATGCATTCAAGAGCTGAACTTTGCCAAACTCTAAATTGAGCTCACGACACTCACAAAATTCTGTTCTCGGTCGTTTAATTTTTTTTTCTTCGTGTGTCCTCCTCTCCTTTCACCTCTCTCTTCTCTTTAGAAAACTAAAATAAAAAACATGAAGGAATTCTAAAAGTGTGAGCAAAGAAGACACGAACATTATCTCGTGGCATTCCACCACACGACAAAAAAAAATTCTAAGGGCAAGTACCGTCACTGGCAAAGGAAAGTAACGTAACCTGTAACTTGTGTTCATGTTCATGATCCTTTTACAATATTATTTGGCTCGTCGACAAATCGTCATCGTCATCATCGTCGTCATCATCATCATCATCATCGTGATTGCCATCATCGCCAAACAATCGGAGAAGAAAGTTACATTACATGCAACAAGAATTCCTTTTGTTTTTTCTCTCGAAAATCTGTCTGTAAAGTTACTAATAAGAATTGAAAGGGCGAGATAAGTACATACGTGTAGTAGAATACCAGATACGTATCTACCTATACCTAACTACCTCCCTGTACAAGGACAAGGGAAAAAGTGCCAAGAACAAGTGGAACCAAGAAAAATAATATTTTGGTTTGTTTTGTTAGTTGGAGTTGGCAAAAAATTGTGAAGGAGAGTGAGAGAGTGTGTGGGAGAGGGACACACTTGACCAAATCGCCGTTTTCCACACCTGTCACTCAGTCTGCCGATTCACACCTTTCCTTCCTTCCCTCCTTCGATTTTTCTCTTTTATTTTTTCCTCTCCGTCTTTTTTCAATATCCAGCACATCCACGTCCACGTCCAGGTCTCGAAAGTCGAAAGACGAGAAAAATAGCAATACCTTCATTCACTCATACATATTTATATATAAGAAGTCTAAATACATACAATAAGATGGAAAAATCGAAAAGTAAAACGGAAACCGAAAACGAAAGCCAGAAGCGGAACTGCTTAATAATACCCTGATTCAGAGAAAATATAACATTACTGTTATTATTGAGTCGGACAAATCGTGGTCGCCGCCACTCACTGCAGTAGTAGTGGTGAAAGCCGCACTGGAGAAATTATCCATTATTATTTTTTGTGTGTACCAAAACTCAACTCAACTTTCATCGCCTGTTCGTAAATGTGTGTCTACTTCTCTTAAAGTTTCAATGGCTTTCTCTCCATTTCCAATCCCATTACTTCCATTACCACTTGGACGAGTGGAGCTGCTGCTTCGCCGAGACGACAACCACTTGAACAAGAACAACCAACTCTCCCGCTCCAACTTCCTCTTCTTCAACTCACATCGCTGCCACTTGATTCAAGCAGCAAAATGGAGACGATGACGGGAAAAAACTAAATCACTTCATTCTCTTCCTACAAACAACCACTCTTTCACACCTTCCCCCTTTATCCTTTTCTTTGTTTTCACTGAGACGGAAGATCACATTTGAGAGCATTTTCCACTTTCACCATCGCCATGATTCTGCCAAGCAGCCTTACACTCACGAAGAGAGTGAGGGTGAAAGCGAGGAAGGTAAGGATCAAAACTATCCTCTTTTACCCTTCGTCTTCCAATTTTATGCTTAATGAAATCTTCTAAGGGTTGTCCGGTTGAAAAAATTATTTATGTGGCCACAAAAAACAATGAGCTGATGATGTCATGTGATAGTATGGTGATAGCATGCTTATTTTCACTCTTTCACCATTTTCACCAGAGAAAGGCATGTCAAAAATGCGCATATTTCAGAAAACAAAGACAAGATTTTTTTCGTGTTCTTGGCCAAAAAATTTTATTTCCTTTGTAAATCTGCCCTCTCCCACTTCACTCACTCCACTTGACTTCACCCTTAAAAAACGAAAAACGCATTTTGCATACACAGATAGGCCTAATCTTGATCTTGAGCTTTTAAGCCTTCACACACTGTTTAAAGAGGATAAGTGAAAATCAAAAAGTGAGGGAGATGAAAGAAAAAGATTTTTTCTCTCGACCTCTTGGAGGGAGCTTGGAGAGGGAAAGAATGAGAGAAGAAAAAGGTTTCACACACACCATACCACACACACGTCGCACTTAACTTCGACACAAAGAGAAAAGAGCGAGCGAGCACAGGCTAACTACCGGAAGTTGTTTGCTATTCTCTCTCTGGAATCTTGTCAGACTTTTTCTACAATATGATGATGATATCGTATCATTGTTCGGCAGCGGAGTCTTCTCTTGACTGTAAATGCACCTCTTTCTCTTCTCGGATGATATGATACTGATACAAAATGGAATAGCGTCAACGTCTCCCACTGCCGCTGGCACGACCACCACAAACCCGCGATTTTTTCTTCCAATACGGCAAAAACTAAAGCAAGCCCTTACATAACATAAATGTAAGGCTAGAAAGATTTTAACGCAAAACGGAACGCGGCTACCGAAAATCGGGCTAAAAAATCTACTGCAGTGCACTGATTCATTTTTCGCCTTCATTATTCCACAAGGAATAAAAGGCACACACATACATAAAAGAGAGGATGGAATGGAGCGCACCTTCGATAGGACAATGTAAGGGAACGCCAGTTTTCCACCAGACTATAACTAACATAACAGAACTAAAACGTACAACAAACTCAACTTGGTTTTGGTTCGTTTCCTCCTTTTTGTTGAGCAATGCCGTTTTTTCACTTTCACATTCATTCACATTAATAAGCACAGAGACTGCACACATTCCATTACATGATTGTTTTGCTTCCAACAAATAACACGAGAATGAGAGAAGAGAATGCAGCAGTCCGACCGACACCGCGCTCTCCGGCAATGACTCTCACTATCCTCATCATCATATAATCATCATGTTTCTCTCTCTTGCGTCTGTAGTTTGTAGCAGGAAGGAAAAGGAAACAAGAACACGAAAACAACATCTGCATCTAATCTTTTCTTTCTTCGTCTTACTCAATTCACACACACACTCATATTAAGTTTGAGTCGAGTTCTAGTCAGTGCAGTTGTTTCTAAAGTGCCTTTGCCTTTGCTGGTGCGATGCGGCCAAATAACTCTGTTCTTGTTGAACTCTGCATACTTGAACATCTCCATTCATACTAAATCAGTATGGAGTGCTACGATGGAATAGACTACTATAAAATACATTAGGTAGACAATACTAAATGCACACGGCCATTATAATAGATTATAATAGGATGGTTTGAAAAAATTTAAGGTACAAAGCATTAAAAAAACAAATGAAAATAAAAAATGCGGAACATTTTTTTTACCTTCTCAACTTTTTAAACTCACTTTATTTTTTTGAGGAGTCAAAACGTTTATTTTATTTGGTCTTTTTAGTGATGGGATGGGTAACAGAAACAAGATCGGATAAAAATTGGAGACAATAAGAAAATGGGAAAATGTTGGATGGAGCGGGTTTGAGTTTGACGGGTAACAAGAAAATAGCGTGTTCAGTTGAGTAAAGTAGCGTGTCTCATATAATACGTAGCTTTAGAGAAAAAAAATGGTAATAGGAGCGAGCAGAGATTGTGTTTGTGAGAGTTTGAGTTGTTACCTTCTCATTGAGACTCGATTGAATTGAATGGTTGGTGGTAGTTTGTGAGAGCTTGAGTTGAAGTTGAGGAGAGAGGAGGACGAGGACACCAGAATATTAAAGGAGTGCATAGCTCGAGACTCGGAGTTTAGTAGTGTGCAAGGAGGAAGAGAAACAGGAGCTTTTTTTTCTCTGTGCGGTCGAACCAAACGCTTCCTCCCTTCCGTTCTTCTTTCTGTAGTTCACTTATTCAAGAGCTTCGTCTTTTTTCTCTCCTCGCTCTCAATTCACTTTCACTTCAAGCATTCTTTTATTATTGTTATTGTCACAATCGTCATATCATTGATTTCTTTTTTTCCCAGGACTCGTAATAAAAAGCGTGGCGGAAATCTCGGAGAAAAATAATGAAATAAAAAAACATTCTTGCGCTTCCATGATTTATTCATGGAGTCAAAAAGTGCCCTTTTCCACTGTTTGAGTGTTTGTCGTGCCTCTGTGATGAGATCTTTACTGAGATTATGTTTCATTTCTTCTCCTTGGATTACATTATGTCGTGAGGTCAAGCTGAGTTAAAAAGTGACTGCGACTGCCTTTCAGAGAAAAGTAATCTCGGTTCATTCCAGTTTCAATTGTGAAGATGTGATGAGCTGATAATAAAAAACGCATTTGATATTGTGTACGTGTGTGCATTTATACTACATAATATTTCTAGTGAACAAATCGAATTAAGATTTGATGAAAGCTCGAGACATTTTTTGCCTTATTGCTACAAACTCAATCACACTTTTTACCATTACAAGAAAAGTTTCAATAATCATTGCGGCAGTGTTTGTTTGTGAGTGGATAAAATATTATGAGATTACATTACACCGCATTAGAATCGATTTCCTTGATTGGTTGAATATGGAAATGGGAAAGTTGCGTTTAGGAGGAATTAGAAAGAAAATTTGATTTTGTTCGAGTTAAGTTAAGTGAGAGTGAGTTAGAGTTGGAGTGCGGTAAAAGTGGTTCCGAAATGTTCTCCTAGAGAGGAGGGGTGAGGTGACAATTCATTCCACGGACCACAAAAGCAATACTCTCCCAGTCACTTCAGCCAGACCTCGAACGTCAATTTTAGTGCCTTTCGGGACTCACTTGAGAATACTCCGATAACTCTGAAACTCGCCGAGCATCCATTCCCATCTGCGGCGAATGGTTTGAGTTGAGTTACTTAGCTGGTAAAAGCCCAGAAGGTAACTTTATTATTATTGTCTTCCATCATGAGCTCTAGTTTCATTAATTCCATTTAATGCAATGCTCCATATACCACATTTCCCCCAACGGCTTCTTTAAATATACACTTGAGCTATGCGCTAGTATCTAACTCCACTCCACTAACCTCCAAAACTTACATCCATCAGTTCAAACAAAACTTTTAATTCCAATAAAAGTCACTCTCAATTCACCGTTAAGTTAAACCACGCCACGTTCCGTGATACCGGTAGTTACTTAACACGCTGAATTAAACGCTTTTTTCAAAAGAATATTTTTCATATTTTTGAGTGAAGCCACGTAAAATATCAATAAGCCAGTTAATAGCATTTTTAACCTAGTCTAACCTTACACACTTCGTCACGCTACGCTTACGTAAATACGGGAAAATGATTTAGGTTTGGGAGAGATGTAAAAGTTTGAATACTATCTACTGCGTATCTTTCACTCAACCCTTTCACTCATCACGTTCATTTTTTAAAATGCCTGATTAACCCCGTGTTCACCCTCATTCTAATAATAATATCCCTAACCTTCCAATTTTCATCACCATCAAGGAAATAGTGCTCAACCAAAATTGAAGCCATTTTATCTGCATTGCAGCTTTCAAGAAGCTTCAGTCAGTATAAACAATTTTTTTTCCTAGCACACACACAAACATAACAGAAAACTGAAACGAAAAGAAGTTTAAGTAGGAAACACGCGAGGAAAGGAAAAGGAGTAAACCGAACCGATCAGCAAGGAAAAAAAATTGCTGCTGGCCTGAGAAAGGAAGAGTGAACCTTTTCCCTATTTCCACCTCCACCTGCATCAGAAAAAAAACCTTTTTTAGAAAATTCAGGAAGGAATTCGAGATACAACCGAGTCAAGCCAACCGTAACATGCATATGTGCACCAAAATTAAACTCCCTACCCTTTAACATACGTTCCATGCTAAACTGGGAGAAAAAGGACGATCGAGGCTTTTCGCAAACTTTTTTTTCTTTTCTTTGTTTGTCTCTCTTTTCTCTTCGGGTATCAGTTCAGAGCAGTAGAGCAGAGCAGAGAGAAAGCGAATACGAGTTTTAATAATAAAGGATGAAGGAAGTAAAAAGATTTATAAAGCGAAAAAAATGTTTTCTCCGTGTGTCCTTTGATTGTCAGGAGCTATTAGTCAAGTGATTTCTATACAGTCACATTTCATTGTCGTGTCATAAATGTAGCTCTTGCCTGCTGTCACGGGCAGATACAAACTAATAAAGGAAAAGTGGCAGAGACAAGCGAGACAAGAGGCTTGACTTAACTTGACACAGTTGTTAATGAAATGTCCTCCAGAGGGTTACTTAAACAAGATAAGAAAAGGCATTGTATTTTGATTGTGATGCTGAACGCTGATCAACTGGCTAAAAGAGCAGTAAATTAATTTTATATTAGCAAAACCAGAACAGCGTTCTGAAGAGGCAAAATTAATAAGGACAAGAAAACTGAATTGGATCCGTCTCCAATTCTCTTCTCGTTCTTTACCTAAAATAACTCTTGGTTTTCCCATAATATAATAATCATAAATAATACAATACAAACCCTAAATTCTGTCCGAATTTCTCTGCTAATGGCATCTTGTTGGCTGGCAGAAGAAAAAGAAACTTTGCACTGCTTCTGCTATGTCTGCTTATGATCATGTCTCGGTCTCAATGAAAATGAAAACAGAGCGCTGCGGTGGAAAGTAAT
The DNA here is from genome assembly GCA_021029165.1 of Cyphoderus albinus. NCBI lineage: Eukaryota > Metazoa > Arthropoda > Collembola > Entomobryomorpha > Paronellidae > Cyphoderus > Cyphoderus albinus. The sequence goes on from VYYJ01000539.1 coordinate 22,663, forward strand.
AAATATATCATTTCCATCCTCATCGTCTTTCTGCTTACCTTCCTATTCACTAAAAGAGTCGGCACATTTTAGCTTGATGGTTAAGAACTTATCTTAACTAGTATTTTGCCTCTGTTCGATTCTCGGACTCGTTATAAGAAAAATAAACTCGGTTCATTAACCATAGGTCTATGAGGTTGAGGGGGTGTCTAAGGGAGAGTTAGTAGGTTACAAAAGTTACTTTCTGTGAGGTAGGCCGACTACAGGGCGCCGCTTGGGTTGAAGTCGAGGGTTAGAAGGTTGCTTAATTTACGTTTTCAATATTTCACTGGGTTCAATCCGCTGAGTTAGTGTAATTTAACCCATTTAGATTATTAAGGATAGTTTCACAATACGAACCGTTATGTATAAAAATGTAAAAGGCTCTATATGAGTACGTTAATAGGCTGGAGCACATTTGTAATGCGTTTCTACCCACAATACATATTTACATACATACATGCCATACGTATGTCCTCCACTCTGCTCCGCTCTACTCCATGACATGAGAGTGCGAATCGATGCAGTGTTAGAATATAATGTAATATAATATAAAATAACATAACAGAATTTGATATTGTGTACGACTCTTGATGCGGAATGAATGGAGTAAAAAGTGAAAAAAGAGAGGTCGGATGGCACAGCAAGAAACGGGAGAAGAAGAAGCATCTCTTTTCTGTCTTTCCACTTTTGTAAAAACCGCAATGTGCAATATTGCCAGAGCCGCATAATATAACATAAACCGCAGTCCATGTACTTCCCCATTTTATATCTATCCCATCATAATAATCATAATCTGTAAGGCAGAATACCTTTTTTGTTCTTTTCATACTCCTGCTGCGGCACGACATCACATCATCACACAAAAAAACGGAAAGTCACCATTCACCATATTTTTTGTTGTTGTTGTCGACTCGAGTTGAGTTTGAGCGGAATGCGATCAGAGAAAAAGGAAGGACGATACAAGCGATACGCGATAATAATACAATGATGATATGGCTCAGTGGCATGAATGCATAAAAAAGACCAACTTTGATTTCCATTCATCCCCTCTGCTCGAGTCAGGCTTGCACACAATTCACCACTTATCTTGATAAGTTTGAGCACACCGCAGAATGCATGCACCGTTTTCTCCTTTACTTTCTTCCTTGTTCCATATTGTGTAACGAAACAACATGGAAAAATAAAAAAATATTGGACGTGGACGGGGAAAGAATAAAAATGTTATGAAGTTATCGATATTGCGTTATGCTACAATGTTAGGTGGCAGAAAGTTTCTTCTGATGCCACGACATGCCTGAAAATGAATGCATGCGGCATAAAGAAGTTTGAGGCTGTGAGAAGACTGAGTTAAGGGAAAGTTGGGCCAGGAATAAATAGTGTTTTTGGTGGAACAATAAGTAACACATGATTACATAAAAACGTGTGTGCCGAGAATTTCTTGGCAGGGCGAATGATTTCCAGTTAGCATTATTACAGTACACCGTAGGATTTCAAGTTGTCGCTTCCTCCAAAGGCTGCGTTCACTTGACTTTTACCAGGGAAAGAATTATGAGTTATTTTTTATTTGAGGAAAATAATCCGCGCATAAATAAATACTCCCATTACATTTCATTCATAGCTTTTACTTCGAGGTCACTCGTTCATAGTCATAGGCCAGAAGAGAAATGAGCCGGAGCGCAGAGAGAAAGCAGAGAATTTAGAAGCATCACAAAATTACCTTAGTCTAGTTCTAACTTCCAACATACATTAAATACATAAATAACCTAACTTTTTCAGCTAGCTACAAAATTTTTGAAAGAGACGTGTGTTCCCAGTGTTCCATGTTGTCCCGGTTGAAGCAAAAACTCAAAGTAAATTTCACTGTAAAAAAACTAAAAAAAAAGTGTGTGCTTGGTTGAGAGTGGGGCAACTCTAAACTTTCTTCTCATGTTAGCTTTTCACCTCATTTTCACTCAGTTCACAGTTTCACCCACAACAACACAGAAACACGAGAAAAAACTGGAGAAGTGATTAGATAAGAGATTGGAAATGAAATAAAGAGAAACATAAAAAAATTGGGGATGTCGAGTCTCGGAGTAGATTAGGTGGACAGAGACAAACAGCTTCACTACATCTCTTACTTCCGATAGGCGCATCCATAATTTTCCTGTTTCTCTTCTACTATAAGAAATCTTTCTCTGCACTTTTCCGCTTAACTTGACTTTTGGAAAAAACACGCGGAAGGTATTTCGCGAGATTCTCACTCACAGTGAAAGTAGATAAATACAAGGCTTGTAAGTGCTCAACTAGAAAATTTGGCTGGACGTCCGTAGTTTGTTTGGTAGTTTTAGAGTAGTGAGTAGAAGCGTAGTTTTATTATTATTGTATTGGCTGGAGAAAGTAAAGTAATTGCATAAAATGGATAAAGGGGAGGAATGTTTTGGATGGTGCCTTTCCGCATTTCCAGGCTGCAAAAGAATCATGGTGCGTTTTCCTTTTGAGGGAAAATTAAGCTTGGGCTTTGCAGGTTTTTTCCTTGCAGAATTTTCATATGAAAGAGAGCAAAAATAAAAATGATTTTCCCAGGATCTGCTTCTGGAGCAATTAATTTTATTTCGTATTGAGAGTGTGCCAAAAACGGAAATTAATTCTTTCTCTCTTTCTTTTATTTATTGGTTTCTGTTCCAAACCGAACAACACAGGCGCCGGACTCTCCGCGCTACTCACCAGTAAATCGCATCGAGCCGGATTTTGCACTAGAAAACCAAAAGATGGATATGGAAATAGGAGGATGTCGGTACATGGAGAATCCGCCGGAGCCGTACCTGATCGAGAAGTACAAGCGGGAAAATCGACGAGTCACCCTGAATGTGGGCGGGGAGCGCCATGAGGTGATGTGGAAGACCTTAGACAGGATCCCGCACTCTCGACTGGGTCGCCTCCGCAAGGTCATCACGCACGAGGCGATTCTCTCTCTCTGCGATGACTACAGTCTGGTGGACAACGAGTTCTACTTCGACCGCCAGCCAGTCTCCTTCAGCTCAATTATCAACTTCTACCGAACCGGGAAGCTGCATCTGGTGAAGGAGGTGTGCGTCCTGGACTTCGCGGAGGACCTCGAGTACTGGGGCATTGACTCAATCTTTTTGGAAGACTGCTGCCAGAACAAGTTCAACCAGAGACAGGAGCAAATCTACGACGAGATGAGGAAGGAGTCCGAAGCTCTCACGCAGATGGAGGAGGAGGACTTCGGGGATGGACCTTTGGCCAAAATTCAGAAGTTTGGCTGGGACACCCTGGAAAAACCGACCTCCTCACTTCCTGCCCGTGTAAGTTCATCTTTGTTCTTGTCGCATTGAAAATTCATTCGAGCACAGGATTTTGGAATAAAATGAGTTTGTTTGATTGACAATGTTGTAGATTGTAATGACAATTTCCATCTTCTTCATTGTGATATCTACCATCTGCCTGGCGCTCAACACAATGCCAAACCTGCAAATGTACGCGTGTTGGAACCAAACGGACCATGTGTGCATGGCGCACCTGGAGGCGAATCCTCCACAAAGGGGTGAAGAGCTCCACCCCGACGTTCACCAAATTGACAACATCTACCTGTCCAAAATCGAAGGGGTCTGCATCCTGTGGTTCACTTGTGAGTATCTGCTCCGGTTCGCGTTCTCGCCCAGCAAAAAGAAGTTTCTTCAGGGACCGCTCAACTTCATCGACGTGCTCGCCATCATGCCCTATTACCTGTCGCACTTCATCATGGACAGCGGCAGAGAAAGTGACGAGGACGGCTTCCGCAAAGCGTTTCGCAAGTTTGTCCAAGTGTTCCGACTCATGCGTATTCTCCGAGTGTTCAAGTTGGGCCGACATTCCAGAGGTCTTCAGAGTTTGGGCTACACCGTGACAAACTCGTACAAGGAGCTTGGCCTTCTCGTCACTTTCCTCGCGATGGGAGTGCTCATCTTCAGCTCGCTCGAGTTCTTCGCGGAGGGGGAGGACAACACGGAGCAGTTCGAGAGTATCCCACACACCTTCTGGTGGGCTCTCATTACAATGACCACAGGTTCGGCCACCAACATTTTTCATATTACAGCACAGTTTTAGTAACAATTAAAAAAATCATTTTACTTCCCGCAGTGGGCTATGGAGACATCAGTCCGACCACGGCAATAGGTCAACTGATCGGAAGCTTCTGTGCCATTCTGGGTGTGCTGGTGATCGCTCTGCCCATTCCCATCATTGGAAACAACTTCGTGGAGTTCTACCAGAACGAAGTACAAAAGGAGATCAAGCAGAAGAGACGCGAGGCAATGGATCGTGCCAAACGAGAAAGCTCAAAGTACAGGTCAAACCTCGATTTCAGAGATTCAAGTGGTGACTCTCCAGGCAAGTGTCTCTGTTGATCCGTAACAAAATGATCCCACCAAAACTACCAATTAATCACCCTTGTTTATTATTCATTCATTAATTAATTCATTTTGACAAAAACCACCTCTCTACTAAAAATACATCCAACAACAAAAATGAAAATGTCCCGTTTTTTAGCAACTAGATTTGTAGACTGTCATTTATTATGTATTATTATTATCATTAGAATGGTTGATATTTTATAAAAAAAATTCTAATACAACACTTAACTAACAATAACAAAAACAGTTAAAGTACTACTTGGATTTTGTTAGTGAATTGGATTAATTCATAGTTTTGTACTCTCTTTTTGTTACGCTTTATTGAATGTAAATCTTTATTTAGTTCATTCTGATTTCGTTGAGAAAGTCGAGTAGAAATTAGAGAATTGAAATCAGATTCAAACTTCTCAATTAAATTTCAAAGAGAAAGTTACCCGATGCACTTTAAGCAGTGCCTTTGTAAAATATTTAGTAATTACGAAACCAAAATTTATGGTTCAATTTTATACAAAAAGAAAGCGGCGCTTCCAAAAAGAAAAAATTAACTCAATTTGAAAACTCGATGAACTTTAAAAAGTCTGTGGCCTTAGTCATCCAAATGAATTTAAATCTACCCTTTCTATAGTTAAAATTGTAACTGAAACAAAAACTCATTTGCTCTAAAAATACAGAGAATTCTTATGAAGGAGCTTCCAAAATAATTATGAGAATAAGTAACAATACCTATTTAAGTACCTTACAAATTAATTTTGTCTTCCAGATATTAAAAAGTGATAGGGGGAATGTGAAAAAAGTTGTTTATTTTTCATTCTCACAAAAATCTTATTAATTAACTGTTAATAACCCGAATGTGATTTTATTACTTACAATGTCATGTCTGTAATCAAATGTAGGTTACATTACGTTACAATTTAACTTTGTTCATAAATGTTTCCAAATTTAATTATAAAATTATAATTTAGCCAATTATAGAGTGATTAACATAATTTTAGGTTTACTAAATGGATCATTAGTCTAGCGATTCCCTTTCACCCCTCCTAGGTTAATCGTTTCCCTTTATCTTTCGGTAAGCTTGAAGATGCACACATTTTAAATTTTAATTCACTTTCACGCTTTCTCGCAAGCTGTTGTGATCTTGAATGTCACAATTAAACTGCAAATTAATGTTGCTTACCTTTTATTGTGACGTGTTAAAACGTTTAGCTGCTCTGCACCAAGTTTTTTTCTAGAAAAATCAGATTGAATTTAAATAACCACTTTAGTTAGTTCAACTTTAATTATTCTGATTTCCTTAAATAGACGGGTGCAAATAATTAAGAGAAATGTACGTTTACACCCTTCTTGAGCACGTAAATTAACGACCTTAGGTAAGCGTAATTGATTAATTTCCAACTAATTTATTCGATGCAAAGAAACAAGTCAAAGAGAAAACTAACTTTTTTCAAAGCTGATTGAACTGAGTGAATGATAGTTTTCCAAACCAATTAATTAATTACTTTAATTAATCTTACATCACCCAAAAAAATGATAATGATGCAAATGCAAGCGTCTCTTATGAATCTAAAAATCTTAGTAATTTTTTTCTACTTTTCATTCATTAGTTTTCACGTACCTTTGTTTGTACTTTTTGGTAGATTTAAATAAGTCATTTTCATTTTTGATATCAACCACTTAACCAACTAATTAACCAAAAATAACATTTTAATCTTTTAATTATAATCGATGCATAAAGAGCGACCATTATTTTTTTTTTACTTTCTCTTGAAAAAAAATCTCTTGTTCACAAAACTGTTTTATTCCTGTGAGATTTTTTTTGTAAGTGATATGTAAGATCTTTATATAAAAATGTGATGTGTGTAATTGATTGTTGTGATAATTGGTCTTTCTCTTTTTTGAATTTTCTTGTGTTTTTACAGAGCCCAAAGCAAAACTCCAAGACCTTGACGCAAAAAAACAAAATGACTTGACTTGACGCAGCCAATAAATAAAAAAATAAATGTATCTCTCATCCATTAATTAATTATCTCTATCGTTGCTCTGTCTGCTCTTTTGTGTGTGTAAATGTATTTTAATGTGTGTCCGCTTTATTCAGTGTCTCTCTTTCTCCATGTTGTGTGTATTTTTAATATCAAATACAATTTAAGTTAATTATTAATGTCTGTGTGCTTCTGTTGCTAAAAAAAATATTTTATTTGTCCTAAAATAACCCGTTTTTCCTTTAATTAATTTCTTGAGAAAAAAAATGTGTATCAAGTGAAAATCAGGAATTTCCCTTTTCCCAAACTCCTGTTTGTGACAAATGTCCCAAAAACCTCATGAAGGTAAAAAGTAAAAAAGTCTCATTGCTCATTGGTCTAGTTACTGGAGGTTGAAAAATTCCCAGCCTCGTGCTAGTGAAAACTGCATTGAAGTGGTTAATATTAAAATGGACAACGAATTTGATTACAAAACTTTAAATCGTAATTCCAGACAAAAAATTAGCAATAGACACGGAAAAAACTTGAATTTAGCTCAATAGCTCAGCGCGGTATCATTAACTAAATAATTATTACCACTACCAGTAAAGTAGTTGAATTTTAAAATTAAATCGACTAACTTTTACTCATTCTTCAATTCAACAGATCAAAATATCAATAACTATTTAAAAATACTCCGCGATTTAATTACAGAGAAAGATTCATTTAATATGGATGAGCTATGAAAATGAATTGAAATGAAACTCGCTATCTTAAAACCTTACTTTAAAATTACTAATTAATGAATCAATTCTCACGCGAATAATTTGTACCATGTGCCATGCCATTATTTTAGGGGCCTCTGCACACAGAAAATTAAAATGAATCTATCGCACACTCAATTTAATTACAATTAAAAAATACTGTAATTTCAATACATTTACCTTCTTCTTAGTGCCGATTCAGTCGATGCTCGAACAAAAACAATTAAATTAACTAATCAATAATAATCAAATTCAAACTTTAATCTCGTACCTACTGAAAGATGCAGATTTCTCTACAAGTAGAGTAGCTAAAAATAATTAGCAGAAAACTAACAACGTTCCGTTCCGATTTTTCTGTCTTCTGGGAAGAAAAGAAAAATAATTAACTTAATTGTAGGTGTGTAGAGCAGCGTAAATAAACTGAACTAACTTTATTATTCATTGGGCCTAGATTTAAGTGCGATTACTTATCTTAAAACGTCTCTTCGTCTCCGTAGGCTTTTTTCCAAAGAACTTTAACTTTGTGGTGACCATCTCTCTTTCTCTGTAATTAATTAAATTAATTACGCATTTTATCAAATCGTCCTATCAGTTCACCGTTTTTATCTCAGTTTGAAAAACTTGTGTCTGCAGGTAGATACATTTAGTAGAATCAGATAAAAAATCTCATCGGAGGTGGGCCCAGCAATTTATTTTTTGAGCAGAGGATAAAAATCCCAATGAATTTCAATTTACTAACACATCAAATAAAACGTATGTAAAATCTTAAATCAAATTACTCAATTAGGTAAATTAAATTAATTAACGGTAATTACATTACTACTACAACCTTCAAATACATTTTTGTCGAAACTGCCTTGCGAAGGTGCATTTGTTCGAGAGCAGACAAAGGAAACAGCTTTAAATGCTCCGAATCACATCACTCTCAAAATGTGGAGGAAAGGAGGAACCCTGTCAGTTTCAACTCTTCTTCTGAGCAAACATTTATCTACAAACTACTTTAGATAAATCAATAATCAAATAAATTTACTGATTAGAAATGAAATTAAGTGTAATCAATAATGAGACACGATACAATCTTTAATAGTACATTAGCGGATTCATTTCCGAATCTGACTGTAAATGTACTCAAATCGTGTAAACGACAAAAAAAATTATCCCTTAAACTTACATACGTAATAATAACAATAAATTACAGATTTATTATTGTCATTAATTAACCCGAGAAAAGACTTGAGAGCCATAAATAATTAATCTTAATTAAAGGACTAATGCGTACTTCTGCTATGAAATTCCTTCTCCTGAGAAAATTATAACAAGAACAGAAATAAAAACTTGTATCTTCCATTTTTATATAGCGATTATGTGAACTTAACTACTAAAACTCTAGTCCATTACAGAACTAACACCGTTATTATAAATTGTAATTAATAATTATACCACTACAAACATAAACTTATTTACATTACTAACAAGAAATATTTTTATGTATGTATTCTTATCTTATGATTCTCGTACGTGCCTAATCAATTTCCTGACCTGTCCTCATTTCAATACACTTGATGCATTCAGAGATAGAAATTAACGTAGGTGTAATTAGTAATTAGTTAATAACCCTCTTTAAGTCCACCATTTTGTAGAGTATCTACGTATTTCAATTACGATTGTCCATTTTTATTCCACTTATCACGAATATCTCAAAACTAATAAAGTGAGATTTTCTCGAGGATTATTCATTTACTCTAAATAACTACCATTAAAATTAAAATAATTATCTCGGTCAAAGAAAAACTCAAGAAATCCTTTTCTAACAAAAAAATAAATAAAATAGCGAAAATGATTTTGTGCGAGTGTCGCGTGTCTACCAGAACAAGTATTAATTCATGTGTACATTTTTCTGTACTACGAAACACTTTAACTTCATAAATATCAATACAATGACCTTTTCCAAGTAAAAAATTTAATCTGATAACTGCTACTAAAATAATAATTGACATTGGCTGAACATAACCACTTTTTGTGATGATTGGTAATTGTGAGAGCCGTTTTTATGCAATGACTTATCGAGCGGCGAGACGAAGAAAAAGACGAGGCGTGAGACTATCCTCATCAATCATCGTCAGCGCCCCGACTTAAAAAATGTAATTTTAAGTTTACTAACAAAACATTGTATTGTAGCTAGAGAAAAAATGTCGTGTTTGTGAGGTTTACGTTTTTCTAGTAAGTCAGATTTTTTTTATAAAAAAATGTAGGTAATTGGAATGTACCTCGTGCTTTTCCTTGCCAAAATTTTTGTTCGTTTCAAGGTATTACTATGATTGTTATTCTGTTGGAAACCGAAGTCACAATACAATTTGCTTGTTGGTGCAATGCGGATTTATTGATAAGCAATAAGAGAAAGAGAGCAGAAGCGTTTCAAAAGTGTTTCAATTTTCACTTTCCCCTTACTCACAATAACATGTCGGACATGGTAAACTAGTCATATCATCAGCCACAAACACAACCACAACCATCTCGTTTTCAAACCATGTTCAACTTCAACAAATCCTTTTTTCATCTTTTCAATTTCCGGTTTCTCCGAGAATTTATCAGCATGCTTTCCCTTTTCAGTATGTACCTTTAATAGATAGTTGTAAATTCAACAGTCTGACTGACTGTGAGTCTGGATTTCCGGACAGGAAAATTATGTAGCACAATGACATTTAGTATACCACCATACCACGCCTCTACTTTTTATGGTAGACTATCGACTTATTAATTAATTAAATTACGTATTCTGAATGTATAATGAAACATATGTATTTAGGTAGGTTTATGATTTTCAAGGTACAATGACATCAATCCGAACCCTTATCAATAATACAATTGTTTCCCACAGTTTTTGATACCTTCATATTTTGAAACTCCTGCTGATGATTTTAACACTATTCTAAATACAAAGTATCTCTACTTAAAATTAATTTTCTCCTCCGTGTCGATATCAGTCAGTATTATGTAACTAGAATGTTAATGAAATATTCTCAGATTCCATAATGGAATGTGTGGATTGATTCTCGCATTAATTAATGAAATACAAGTAAATACTAATGACCAGAATAAGCTCAACATTATATACAATAACACATACATATTTCCAACCAATCTCACCTATAGAAAGAACCTGTAACATTCTTTCCCTCATTTTCTCTGAATATTCATCAAAAATAAGACAATTTCAAAGTCAAATGTACCACGACCTTTAAAAACGTAATGATTCATAGTTTAGATAACTGTAAATAAAAATGATTTTAATTTTTTCAAAACCTTGTTAATTTCTGGTATTAAGGTAGCACAGTTAAATTGTAATTAGTTAATGTATGTAATGTAAATGGAGAATTTGTAAACGGTGCCACACTTAAAATGCCGGCATTGTAATGGAAAGCGATTCACTTTTCATTGATTCATTTTCAAGAAGACATTCCTCAAAGATAATAATTTTTCCGAAGATAATTAAATTACCCAGCCAGGCACAAAGCTACAAATTTACACATTTGTATAATAATATGTAATTTACAGAATTGTACATAATGCGATTGCAGTAATTGAATTAAGCTAGGTTCTCTAACCATGTATTTAATTGTAAATAATACTGGACACGCTGTCTGTACGTATGTAAATTTAATTATTTAAGCTGCCACTAACCTAAACTCTACTTATTGTAAATGTAACTTGGCGCGTCTGTACTACAAACAAAAACATGTATGTATTTAGGACGAAAAATAAAAAGGAATAAAAATGAATGTCAGAAAGAAACGACCTGATTCATGGTTCAGCTTCGGAAGGGAAAAAGTCAAAGGAAAGCGGAGAGCAAAAAATTGAGTCCCAGCTGAATTGTGAGCCCTTTCGAAAATTATTTTTGCATGACAAACAAGAGCATTAGCATTTAAGCTCGGTTGGAGGTTGACGTTCTCGAAAACCACACCACGCTACTGCCGTTGCCGTGTCTTGCACTCTAATCTGAGTGACTTGTAGCCACAGCCAGAAAAATGGACCCTCTGGAACTGTTGACCACCACAACCACAAGAGCACAACGAAGGAGAAAGTAATGTATTTATATTCATCATTTGGTCATTAACCTGACCCGCAGCTGCTGCTGCATTGATATGAGCACGAAGAGAAATCAAGTAATTAATTATTGTGCCGGTTTGCTGTATGTATGTATTTTTCTTTCCACAATTTTCCTTTTTTCTTTCTCCATGTTCATATTATATTTGCTTTGTTTTGTTTACCTCCACTCCACCTCCATTTCCATGCCCATTCTACCGATTTGCAATTAGGCATGGAGCAGGCAAAAGCTGACTCGAGTTTGTTCAAATGGTGAATGACGTTTCTTGAATCACTTGGTTTTTGCTGCGTTGCGTTTCCCTGTTTTCCAATTGCTCCCGCATTCCAGCCACCTAAACGAGCATTAAGGCAGTGTGTAAAGAAAAGAGGCGATCATCTTGCTCATAAATCACAAAGCCAACAAAGCAGAACACACGCACACCTTTTTCGCATTGTTCCGGTTCCTTCCTTTCTGGCCCTAAGCTCGGTTTCAGCCTAACTCCATCCTGGCATATTGAGTGAGTTAAGAGGAGATTGGATTGGAATTGCGCCTTTCACATTATCTGCATTATAGTGCTTAGTGCATTATTACACTGCTTGCTTTCACTGGGAAAATTCAAAGAGATTATATTTCCTCATTGCTCAATAATCTGGCTGCTTTCACTTCCAACTTTTTGGAACTTTCTTGCATCTCTCTGCTTTTCCTTCATTATCATTATGCATATTTACTATTTACTCACTCCAGTTCTGTAGCTGTCCCAACAAAAAACAAGAGAGTTTTGTGTGGCAAGAAAAAAATGCAGATATTTTATCTGCATTGCAGTTTCCATCTAGAAACTTGCATAAGTAACGTAACACTCACTCGCACATACACACAATAATAATGCGAACAAGGAAAGAAATAGAGAAGCAGATGGAGTGCTCCACACTTCCCTTTTCTCATTCATTCAACATCAACATCAACCCTGAAAAAAAAAATTTTTTTCTTCGCTCTCCGCTATTTTATTTTTCTCTATAAAATGTTGCATGTGTACATTTTTTTTTCTTCTAACTATTCCCATTCCCACCTTCTCCAAAATACTCAGGAAGGAAGTGGTACGTGAAGACTTGAGACTATGTAGCAACAGTGAACGGTGACTTTGGATTTTTTTTTTGGAAAAAGGAAATGAAAAAACGAGCCTTCGTTCCACTCGGACTGTGACTGAAGCGTTAATAACTAACAGAAGTTAAAACATGGTTTCGTGCTGGCTGGCTAGCTACTATTACACTGCTGTGTTCGGTCGGTCAGGCCAATTTTTTTGTTGTCACAGAATTCACTTTCATTTCTACTTCTCCCGCTGCCAAAAATTCCTCCATTAAAATTTCGTCTGGGTACTTTCGCTCGCTTGTTGTTCAGTAGTAGACGAAATGGTGAAAGAGAAAAGCAGATTTTTGGAATGATGGGATTGCAATGATTTTTGTAGTTTTCCCCCTTCCATCAACAATGTGGCCAAAAAAGCGACAAGAAAATGTGGAGGTGTAAAAAGCGAAAAGAGAAGAGAAAAAAAATCTCATGGAGAGTGAGCAAGCAAGAAAACGATAAATCTCCAGTTTAATAATACTGAAATGACTAATTCCGCTGTTATGTTGGCGCTGTACATAGTTACTATTACTGATAAGGTTTTGGCTGGTAAATACTAAGCTGGAATTTGTGGAGCAAAGAAATCGAGCCAAAAGAGGAGGTTGAATTTGAGCAGTCAGCAGGAGAAAGAAAAAAGAACGGACGGACGGTGGATGGCTGCGTAGGCATAAACCTTGACCAGACTCTCTCTCCACTTTGTTTAATAACCTCACTCGGATATCGTTCGTTATGTTATTGTTATCGCGAATCTGGCGATGATCTTTTTTCCTCATTCATGGCTTACAGAAGAAAACGACTTAATGTCACTATTATGCCTTGCTTATGGAGCATGGAGCTTTCATAGTCGCACCGTCCGCACATATGTTTTTGACGGACGTGGGAAATCGTATCGAAAATCCGACTACCGCAATAATACCATCAACATAATATTTACATACGTATACAAAATACAGACAATTTTCTCCTTTACACAAATCCCCCTACAGTAAAAATAAAAAAATGCTTGCAAAATGTATTTATGTCAAAAATGTCTTCTGGCTCTGCAACATTTTTTTATTTTTGCAGCATTGGAATAATACGGTAGATTAGATATTTTCGGAAGTAGGGGGTTATAAAAAAGAGAAAGGACGATGCGGTGGGTGACGACGACCGTGATCGTGATGTGATGGCGGAGCAAATTGTGTGTTATCGTTATCGCATCACTGTGTGAGCTTTTTCTCTGCTTTCCCTCGTTCGGAAGAACAGCAGCGAAATTTGCGACGTGGTGGTTTCGTGGCAGTGGCATGGCGGTGCGGTGCCACACGGAACATGGCAAGGCGAAGGCTGCATGGCGAGGCGATATGGTGCACTGACTGCTCCACAAAATTGTAACTCAGTCAGTCACTGCGAACTGATATTATAGAGCTTTCCCATTGCTTTCCCCTTGCTCCCGCTACTTTTTTTACCTAGAAACATAAAATTGGTGCATTTCACTTTCACTGAAACAAGCAGTGAAAATGCTGGTACCCCACCTCCCATTCTATGTATAACTTGATCATCTCCCACTTTGGGAGAAAAAAGAATAACTTTCTCCAGCAGAGCGGATGATGCTGGTGAGGATGATGATGACGATGATGATGCTCGGATCAGTATCGAAGTGCACACCACAGCTCAAGCTCAACGGCACGGCAACAGTAGCGAGAGAGCCAGGAGAAGACGAAGAAGAAACATACGGAGAAAGTACCCATTTTCAGAGCAGGCCAGGAGACTTGAGACTTATTACGAGTTACAAAACGAGAGTTAAATAAAAGCAGAGCAATAACAGCACACAATTTGACTCTCAGCCACTGCTCGTTGTGTGTGTGTGCCCAGTGTCCACTGCTGCTGCCACATTACCTCCCTGCTACCATTCCAACTCATTTCGTTATACGAAGAAAGGACAGAGAAAGTTTGGAATATTTTGGAGCGATGCGATAGCGCAGAGAAAGCACAAACACACACATACACTCAGAGAAGAGAAAACACTCACACAATCCTTTTTTCTCTCCGCTTCCTTCTTCCTGAATATTACATGACTTTCTGCAGAATGGAATTCTAGCTAAGCAGCAGAAGGGACATTCCGGACAGAGGAGAAGAAGAGAAAGCATTATATTATTAAAGTAGAGGAAGAGAAAAAATCTCTCTGTCTCTCTCTCCTCTCCATCCATCCTGCGAGCCAGCCTTCGAGTTTCTCCTTTCTTTTATACACTTACACAGAATTTGATAGAAAGAGGAGAAATGCCAGAAAGTGTTCCTTTCCTCTGCTCTTTTTTATTCCGAAGGAGGAAGTAGAAGAAGAGAAAGTCCTACTATCCTAGTGCTGCAGTAGTTTAGGCACAGTCTCACACTCTCACGAAACTCATCTCATCACATCTCACAAACATGTAGAAAACGAGCTAGACACCACACCACCAAACCAACAAACACGAAACACACACACACCAGAATTATATCTTTTTCTGACCGTTTTTAGTTTCAGACAAAGTTTTCCAAAAATATTACACTCTAATATAAGCAAAAAAGGGAAAGCACCATAATATCAAATACTCTAATCCAGTCCGAAAGTTATAACGTACATATTTACAACTTTTTCCACACATCTGCCCACTATAGAAGAATTATATTGTATTACAGTTTCGTTTTTCTCTAGAGCTCGCAAGGATTTCTGGTTCCAGCAGACTCAAATTATTTCTTATAAAAAAAATTATAGTTCATTCTGCAAAAAAAAATTAATACCGTTATTACTACGAGCATAAAAATTTGAGTGGAAATCTAGCCGCCATTTCATTCCACTTTTCCACTGTGGACCTTCAGTGAACACAGTCCGGCGTTTTAATTGTGGCCATCGTCAGAATCAGAATCTCTGCCTGTTCTTGCTGCCTTTTCCATTGTTATTTTTCTCTTGGTCCAGTGAAGCAGGGAAAAGGAAAAAACGACACAGAATATAAAAAAGGAATTTCCATTTATTCTCCAGTAAAGAGAAAAAAAATTCTTGTGCAGTTCTCGAGTTGAAAAGCTTCCGGATCAGTTCATACTTTCCCTGTCATCATTATCGTCATCATCATCACCCCCGATCTGTCTGTCTGAGTCCCCTGTGTTCATTCATTCATTCACATTTTGTAGGTAGGTATACACATTAAGAGCAACTAAACCAGGCAAAGCCTTTAGCAAAAAGAACATTTTACATCAAGATTTATTTTCTTTTTTTCTCATCTCACTCATTCACTTCACTCAGTTAGAGCACACTGCCTTTCACCACACAATATCAACCATAAAGAAATCTTAGCCTAACCGTGCTTCATTTGGCACTTGGCCAAAATACATAATTAATTACACACGCCAAAAACACAAAACAAAGTGAACCGAAGAACATTTTTGTAAAAAAGAAAAAAAAGTGAAAGACGAGAGAGAGAAAACAAAGTAAAAAGCTATTATACGTAGTTCTCCCGCAAATAGTACTAGAATTCTCGCTCGCTATTCTTGTACTTACTGCCTTGCGCGTTTCGCTTGGTTGCACACATTTTTGTCCACAAAAGAGGCGAAGAGGAGAAAGTGGAGGAAAAGGAGGAGAGAATAAAAAATGACACGCCAGGCGAGTGCATGACAGCATATTTAATGTCCTACATAAATTCTGTGTCTGTTTCTTTGAGTGTGTTTGGTTTTCTCAGTTTCCGTTTTTTCTCTTCCATATTTTAAGTAAAGTATTCTAAGGGTTTTGATAGCAGTAAAGTAAGTCAACTAAGAGTAGAGTAGTTTAATCGTGCGACTACAGAAAAGGACACTCTCACAGTTGCATTTTTACTTTCACTTTTTATGTGCCACCGTTTTTATAAATATTAAGTAAATAGTAGAATCTTTCTTTTTTAGTGTAATAATAATAATAATAATAAAATAGTTGTCGTTGTAAGTATATAGAGATAGTGTCGTTATACAATATAATCGTTATTGTTCTTGTTGTTCTTGTTATTATTATTATATTGCTGCTATCTGCTATTTTGTGTGTAGTCTTGTTCTTGTTGTGTCGGTAGACTTTCATGTCTGTATTTCTTTTCTTTTTTCTGTGTGCAAATTTTTGTAATGTGGATGATGTTGTCGGGTTGGCTATAAGGAGCGAAGACAAGAGACGCATTTGTGTACACTGGTCGTGTCTGTCAAACTTGCCTCATTGCAATATTTTTGGTGCGTTGTGAAATCACAGGAGAGACTTTTTTTCCATCAAATACACAAATCAAAAACAAAATTAAAACTAAACTCAAACTAAACCCTTTTTTCTTTTACTCAGGCCAATTCATCATTTTTTTTCTCTCAATTCAATTTCTCTTTTTTAAGGGGGACTGCATAAAGTGAAAGTTTCTCTCAAAACAACTTTCTCCATACGTAACCAAACTAAGAAAAGTTTGGCAGGAATAAAACTGATTCTTTATGGAACCCCCTTCAACTTACAACTACCATTTTCTTGCTGTTTTTTGTCGTCACATTTTTCTCAGCTTTTTGTATCGTATTTTTAAAGTTTGAACTGGGAAAGAAATGAAGTAATCTCGTTTCCGGTTTATTGGCAGTTTTTGTAGAGCCCGAAGAAGCCTCCGTCGCCAGTGAACTCGTCACCTCGGTACACCCCAGTTCACCGTGGATTGGGTGGGGAACGTACACGTGACATTGAGATGGAGCAGGATATCATTGAAATGACGGGAGGCTGCCGCTACATGGCCAATCCGCCAGAGCCATTTCTCATCGCGAAGACCAAGAAACAGAACCGAAGAGTGATCTTGAATGTTGGAGGGGAGCGGCACGAAGTTTTGTGGAGAACCTTGGACAGAATCCCAGGCTCCCGACTTGGCTTGCTGAAGGCGAGCCAGAGTCATGAGAGAATTCTGGAACTGTGCGATGACTACAGCCTTGTGGACAACGAATATTATTTTGACAGGCACCCCCTTTCCTTCAGCTCAATTCTTAATTTCTACCGGACGGGAAAGCTCCACTTGGTAAGGGAGGTGAGTGTTCTCTCCTTCTCCGAGGATCTCGAGTACTGGGGCATCGACCACACATATCTGGAATTCTGCTGCCAGAAAAGATTCAACGACAAGCAGGAGCACGTCTACGATGAGGTGAGGAAGGAGGGCGAGGCTCTTAACCAACTCGACGACGAGGACTTCGGGGATGGACCCTGCGCAAAAATCCAGAAATTCGGGTGGGACATGATGGAAAAGCCGACGTCTTCCCGTCCTGCTCGGGTAATTTCTTCAAGAACAAACAATCATAGTTCATTTTGAAGGAGTTTGAAAATTATGAAGTGTGATGTTGCTTTCTCCACTGGCAGGTGGTTGCCTCAATTTCCATCTTCTTCATTGTGATATCCACAATCTGCCTGGCAGTGAACACAATGCCGTCTGTGCAAATGTACGCATGCTACAATCAAAGTGACACCGAGTGTCAGGCCAATCTGGAGGCGAATCCCCCCGAGAATCCGAATATCGACCTTGGTCCAGACATCCACGTGATTGACAACATTTACATGGCGAAGATCGAGGGGATTTGCATAGCTTGGTTCACCTGTGAGTACCTCATGCGCCTGGTGTTCTCGCCCAGTAAAAGGAAGTTTCTTCAGGGGGCGCTCAACTTCATCGACGTGCTGGCCATCATGCCCTATTACCTCTCCAACTTTCTCATGGATGGCAACGGTCAAGACGGCGAGGAGGATCCTTTCAAGCGGGCTTTCCGCAAATTTGTTCAAGTGTTTCGTCTCATGCGAATTCTTCGAGTGTTCAAACTCGGGCGTCACTCCAGAGGTCTTCAGAGTTTGGGCTACACCGTCACTAATTCATACAAAGAGCTCGGTCTTCTCGTCATGTTCCTCGCGATGGGGGTGCTCATCTTCAGCTCGCTCGAGTACTTCGCCGAGGGGGAGGACAACGCGGAACAGTTCCAGAGCATCCCTCACACCTTCTGGTGGGCGCTCATTACAATGACCACAGGTTCGGCCCCACTCTCCTTCGCTTGAACTTTTCCTCCTCTGCCAAGGAAAATGCTGATTAAAATGTGTGTGCTAATTGATTCCCGCTCGCAGTGGGCTACGGCGACATCAGCCCCACGACGGCGATAGGTCAAATGATTGGGAGTATGTGTGCCGTTCTGGGAGTGTTGGTGATCGCGCTGCCCATTCCCATCATTGGAAACAACTTTGCTGAGTTTTATCAGAACCAAGTACAAAGGGAACTGCTGCTCAAGCAACGCGAAGATTTGGAGCGTGCCAAACGAGAAAGCTCAATTCTCCAGTTGGGTGTAGCCACTTTGGATGTGATGGAGGGTCTTGTGGGACCGTCACCAGGCAAGTTCTTTCGCCATCATCACACAATAACATTTACAACAATTTCTAAACATTTCTCTCTATTTAATATCAACCTCTTTTACAAAATAATTCTCTTCTAAATTAATCAACAACAAAAAATTACCTTCCAACTAAAACAAAAATGAAACAAAAATTTCTTTTCTAAAAACTAACGCATCAAGCAAGCAAGCAAAAGCAAGCAATAATTCCATTAATTGCCAGTTGCCACCTTAGAAGAGGAAAGGAGAAAATTAATTTTTTAAAGCCAGTTCTTGTCCTAATTCCAAAAAAAGAATCCAGTGCTTCCACTCTCTTAATCAATCATTAATTTACCTACTTTGTGATGATGGATGATGATAATCAAATAACTTGACACATAAACCATTAATACTTAATTACAGTAATCGCCAAAAATAATAAAATAATCTGAATAATCTAATAATGTAAAGGCGAAAGAATGACCGAATGTGATATTTTTCTGAACAGTCTACTTGCGAATTCAATGATTGAAAGCAAAGCAAAGACCTCCTCCGAGTGACCCCCCGTAAAAATTTAATACATTAACTTAACTCTACTACTACACTCACGTAAACGCAAAATAGGTTTACTTTGGTGATGCGATCGAAAATTCACGTAAAATGAAAATCCAGGTGAGCAGTACTAATTACTAGTCTTTTGTAGCATAGTACTCTTGTATAATCTTACAAAATTAATAGTTAATCTTAATTAATAATAGTTAATGTACTATTTTTGCTACTAACTAACGTAGTTGGTAATGTTAAGGTTTAATTAATTTACTTCCATCTAATTACAAAACACTCTCCAGTTTACCTGTACCGTATTTTGATAACAACAGAATCATTGAGACTTCTTTTTTCTTTCTTTTAGCGGAATGTAGTAATACTTAATTACTTACGTAATTAACATTTTAGTTATCTGAGCCAGTCCTTTTTGTTGGTTAATTAATTATGCAATGTATAGAAGACATGTTGGATTCAATTGATTAATAAATAAAAAAGTTGAGTTGAAACTCAGACGTTTCAGGTAAATTTACTCGTAGACACAGGAGTAACTCGTTTAATTGTTTGATTTTATTAACTAGTTAATACCTACTTTAACTCTTCCTTTCATAACAGCATAGCATCCACATTGAACTGCAAATTATTCGAATAATCTAACGAACTATTTTTTGATTACCTAACTGATGGAAACTTGCATGACCATGAACATACAACTTAATTAACTACTGACCCGGCATTGAGGATTAAAATGTCTTTTTGGAACTCAAAGCGGATAACCGAAAACATTTTGAAATGTGAAGGTCTCACAAACAAGACAAAATACCACCGAGTTCGACCATTATTACACTGTTCGAGCATCTGTAAAATAATCACTCGAAAAATTCTACTTCCAAACTTAATTAACCCCAATTTTCACTACTAATCTCTAAATTGACCTTTTAAACAACTTATACCTGAAAACCAGCTGAAAAAAAGATTTCTGCGCCACCTAATCTCTGCTGTCGATAATTATCTAAATCTGCACTGCCATATTATGGACTAATTAACTGCCATTTTATTCTTTGGAATGTTTCTCACTCTCGTGACATTTCGCCCCACTAATATATAACGAATTATAACATTAACTCCTCTATTAAAAAAATTACCCATCAACCATTTTTTGCGCACATAAAATGTTATGGCCATAATTCATTTCATTTTCATTGTTATGATGCTGCTGCTAAATTTAACTTTTACTCAGCCCCGACAATCTTCTGCCTTTTGCCAACTTCTAAAATAATAAAATAAAGCATCTACAATTTTTTATTATTATTATAAGCATAAAATAATATTTTTCTAATAATGTATCAAGCCGCTGCAACATTTTTGGTTATCATTTCCAAAAATTAATTTTTCCTTTTGCGTAGTGAATAATTAATTACAAGAAGATGGTAACGATTAAATTATCATGCTACTACGTACTTAATGGAACACTTGATGAATGAACAAAAATGTTATTTTCTCGTTTCATTTAATTGCCCTTTTTAGACGAATGTGAAAAGCCCATGCTGCACCATGACTCAATTGTAGACAGCACATAAAAGTGAGAAAAAACCTAGAGTCACGTAATACGTCACTTCTCGTAAAAAATTAGTATAAAAAAAACGAAACATGTTGATAACCGCAGTTCCAGTTTTTCCGTCACTTTTTTATTCACCATTTCATCCCGTCACAAAAAAATTGTGACTTGAATTTTTTTGAGTGAAATAAAAAACCTGTTGTGTTGTCTTGTAACCCTCACCCACAACCGCACAAAAAAAACCTATCAATGTCAATTTATCAACTTTCACCGGTTAGTCGTTTTTCACTTTGTAATCAATCAACTCAACTTGTTTCCATTCGTTGGAAACTGTTTCCCAGACCTGTTAACTTTTAGTGCTATGAGATAATAAAATGCGTAAATTTTTTCAGAGGAGGCAGCGGCAGGGAAAGCGCATCCGATTATTCCACTGATTCCACTCCCACTCCCACTTCCAACATCGTCCGCAACAACAGCCACGGCGAACAACACCAAGGGGAAGGAGGGGAAAGGAAAATATTGAAAAAATGTGAACGAGTGACGCAGTGAAGTTTCATTTCTTAATCTGACTGTCTTAAATTATGCTAATTGATTAATAATCACCCTTACCACGCCACTCTGGAGGAGGATCTTTGGAGGCATTGCACAATAAATGAAAACAACAACGATCTACTTCCGGTAACCCTGTACATTTCTGTGTACATACGCAAATAAAAATACGATTAAAGTAACTTAAATAATATTTAACATAGCTGTAGTTAAAATATAACTAAGAAAAGACAGTTTTTTCCAACTCTTGTAATAATATTTATTCCCTTTGTCCTACGTTCTCTCATTTTTAGTTTAGAAAAAAGAAGATTCAATCTGATCTTCTTTGTGAGTTAATGTAATGAAGTCTAAAAAATCTAGTGAGAAGAAAATGTGATAATTTTATTTCCTTCCTCCTCTGTGACATTATAAAGTGCTGTAAACTGGTATCGCGTCAAGCGAGTTATTATTAATTGGATAAAGTACAGGATTTTAGTTTAGGCAGTCATTAAATTACTTACACAATTAAAAATCTATATTTGATCCATTTTCACTGTAGATAGAGAATTCCAGACTTTCTCTCACAGTCTTCTTAAATACACTTACTATAATTAGGTAGTTAGTTGAATTAATTGTGTAGGTATTTAGAGTAAAGTTTTGGACTGAACTGTCGTACCAAAATAACTAAAAAAGTACAGTAAAAAAGATTTGTACAAGCCTTACTAATCTCTACTAACAAAGACTAATTTCAACATATTTAATGAAAGTGTCATTATTACCTACTTGAATACGTATTAATTAACTTAGTTGTAAATTAATTTGGATTCAGTTAGTTTATGAGCATTAGCGAGGGGTTTAAGAGTTAATTGTTGTGAAACTTATCATCTATTTTTCTTCCTTTCTCGGAAAATTAACCAGAGAGAGCATAACACTGCTGTGTCTTATTAATTACTACTAAATATTCAAAGATAATTATTACTAATTGTTATAGCCTCCATCAAAAAAATACATACTCATTCACTAATTTTAAATATTAATTCATTACAATTACAAATTGACATTTAACTTGCGTGAGAAAGCGAGTTGATTCATGTAAAAGAAAACGAGGAGAAAAATTGTAGAGATTTAGGAAAGCTGATGCAATTAAAAGGAATTAGTTTAGTTGCAAAAATAATTGATAGTTGGAATTTGTAGCGCGACCCAGTAAATACGAAATGGTTTAAATTAGTTAAATAGGTTTTGGGATGACTGGATGGAATGTTGAAAAATGACAGATAGGTCTAGCCATTTTTCCCTTGCTCACCAGTGACAATAACACTGATTGTAAATAAAAAAGTATTAATTAATTAACTAATTGCGCTACAGCCAACTTGTACCACGAACAATAATTATTTACTTATTAAACTAACAAATTATATCCGTCTCTCTCTCTCATTTTCTACAGTGCAGTCTTTAAACTACCTACTTTAAGTTAGGTCCCAACTTTCATTTTTTATTATTAATAATCAGTTCACAATTAAGTTGAACTGATTGATTTCACTAACAATTATCATTTACAAGAGTTAACATAATCACTAACACCCTTAAATATCAATATTTTACAACTGGAAAATAATTGAAGCCAAATATTAGACTCTAAGTATGACAAAGAACTTTTACTCCTCTCTACATCATTTTAATTGTTCAATTAAATAGGAGCCCACTGTGGACAATTTTTTTTAATTGTTGGACGATTTTAGTAATATTTTTTATTCTCATTTTATATTTAATGATTTTTCAGTTTTAAATGACTGGATTGGATTTTCATGGCTCAATTCCAATAATTATTGCTCATTCCAGTTGTTTAGATTTCAATTAATTACAATTACTTAATTAAGTTTAAATGACAAGGAGGAAAATTAAGGTGCAGATGAATACGTTTTTGGAGAAATGGAAAAACATTCATAAAAAAGAGTGCTCTTAATTACTGTTGTGCTTTTGTTAAATGTGACCAGTCGGGTAAATTAGGTCGTGTACGGTGGCAAATTTCTTCTTATGTAATTAGAGTTTAGACCTGAAATTAATTCATTTTTGTATTCCCAGCATCCCATCGTAATTAGATTAGTGAAAGTAAATACGTAATAATACAAATAACAAATTGATTTTAGGTCTAGATAGAATTATATTGCAGACAGTAGAACATTTAACAAGACTTGAGAAAAGTGCTGAATCACTCAAGAATTCATTTTTGAGAGCGAAAAATAAATTACCAAATAAAATATCTTCCATGCTAAAAGTTAAAACTGACAAACAAAAAAATACAGTAAAAATAAAAATCTACTTTGCTGTGAGCATTCGCTCTCACACCGAAGTTTACTAATTTACTGGTATTAATAAATAATTAAATAATGAAATCCGAGGTGGGTAACATTTTACACGGATAATTAATAATGGCAAGATTTACCTATTTAATCTAATTACAAATTGGCAAGGATTACTTAAAAACTATACAAAAATTTCATACGAAAATCTCAAGCCATTATTAATTAGAAAAACACCGAAAGAACAAAAACAGTTTTCAGGTGTGCATGTTTCAAGTACTTAAAAATAATCAAGTTAATTAAAATACCCTTTTGAACCAAGTTTTTACTACGTTTTTGTAGATTTTCACCCTGAAGGAATTTAGTGTAGGTTGATCTTGAAACATTATTCGTACATACGTAGATGTTACGCGGACGCGTAAATTGACATTACAGTTAGTAGATGTTATGAAACGTGGTACATACAATACGCATATCAGTTTTTCAAATGAAAACTCACAATGTTTCTCACCAATTTTTATACCTTCATTTAAATTGTTCCATTAAACCACTGCATGAAAAGTACCTAAAAAGTGTGAAAAACATTCGAAATCCAAACCTAGAATTTTCCATCTTCTGCTTTCACTTCACAGTTGTCTTCTTCCGTAACAGATTTGACCACGGCCCTGAACTTTAACTTTTAAGCTATTTAGCAGTGAACTTGACTCAAGTTTCCCTGTAAAAAGCAAAATTCGAACTTACACCTTATGAAAAAAATGCTCTCACTTCCTTCAAACTGAAGAGCTAAATACAATTCATTTTAATTTTAAGTCACTAACCATTTCTAATACTAATTAATACAATACAAAATACAGTTAATAAAAAATAATTAATTGTAGTAGTTCAGGATTATTATTGTTAGATAACATTGATCATATCAGGAGAAAGAACTAATCAATATCAACCTTATACTAAAAATGATTTTCATTCTGTAATAATTCAACTCCTCGATTTCAACACTGTCGACCTTGTTCAACAAAAAAACTTTGCAGACGCTGTCTTTTAATTATAATTGTAATTAATTACCAAAAAATACCCTACCCTACAGTGCTAGAGGCGGTTTAACGAAAATCAGTACCAAACTATCTTGTATCATCTCATTACATTACAATGGTTAGTAAATAATAATATAAGTATAATTAGCTAATTGTAATGGTACTAACTACATTACAATTAAAACCCAAAATATTTCATGCAAAAGTGACATTTAATAAAAAGCAGTCGGCTTAATTGTAACTCCCTACCCTAATTATCTATACTTAAATTGGCTAATGAACTCAATCAATAATTAATGTGCTAAAATGAAGAATTCAATTAATTACAAAATTTACTTTACTCAACATAGTTTACACCACAATAGCGTAATTAATTACGATAAGTAAATTATACCGATAAATGTGTGTGATGCTAAATGAAAAAAAAATGTACTTGAAATAAAGAGTAGCTCACTACTCGTATCGTGTAACACTGTACAAAAAAACATTCCGTTTATTTTATTAAGATTTAAAAAATACAGCGAAATTGTTCATTTTAATTGACCGTTATTAATCTTTTTATAAATGGCTAGATGGTCCACATCTCCTAGACCGAACTGTTGGTAAGTCACCAGTTTCCATTGTCTCGTGGGCAAATCCTCGTTCGGCTCTGTAAGCTCTAGTGGCCCTGGCGCACAAAATTGCTTAGTCGAGACGGGCCCCAGGATGGCCAAAAACTGACCCCGAAATATGTTCAGGTATTCCACGAAGATCTTCAAGTTGTTGAAGTAACAAAACAGTGCCATGTCATTGCTTTCGCCGAAGGCTTCGTCCATGGTGAAATCCTTGTCGACAAAGAGGAGCGGAAGAAAGGTTGGTGGTGAGTATGGAGATTGCCACCAGCGAACATCGATTTCCATTCCAGTGACAGGCACGGCCTTTTTCTTCTGCTCTTTCGCAGACTCCAGTAGATACTTCATTAGCAGCCACTCCAGCAGAGCGGAGCCACAGCCTATGCTGTACACGTGTCCCACTTCATTCGACTGGATGAAGTCTCCCAGGAAGTGGTAATCGTCCAGAGTTGGAAGTGGCCAGGAAACGAGCCGGATTAACTCGAGGTTTTCCTTTGCTCCGGATAAAAAGGTTTCCCGGATTTTTCTCAGGATGCTCTTGTAGTCGTCTTGAGTATGGAACTGGGTTATTTCCTGAATTATTGCTTCTTCCTCCCATCTACTCATACTTTTAATTATTATAACTGACGCACTGATAATTAAGATGCGGAAATAAAAATTGAAGCAGAGTTTGAAGTGTAGCAAAAATAAATATTTGCTTGTTGCTTGTGTCAGCCTCAGCGGTCTTTGCTGATGTGTCCCCTTTCTTCGTTATATACTATTGTACATTATAAAACGATGACAAAAGCAGTTTCCCGTTGGCACCTCACCAAAAAGTTGAAATGATACTCGTACCATTTTTTATTCACTCCCATTCTCTTCCCTAGTGCAAGATCACTCGGCGCATTAGAATCTCGCTTTCCAACATTTAGTGCTGTAGAGAAGAGTGATGCGATGTGATGATGTCGGCTCTCGGTCCGACCAACCGACTTTCCTCCAACATTACCGAATTTCATGTGAGTAATGAAATGTATGTATTGTACAAAATCTCATTCCTGTTGCAGTCCTGTCATAGCTTCCCAGGTTCATTTTCCATATAAAACACAGATTTTATGTGCTTTGCTCTAGTTATCATAAAACATGGTTCCATTTACAAGAAAAGCTTGAAAAATCATGATTCACTTTACACTACATCTACTATGTACGCGTGGCTTTGTTATCTTCACACAGTCTTTGTCTTCATAAAGAAAATGCTTCCGTTCTGAGCAGTAGCAGTAAAATGAGAAACGCATTGTCTCCATACCTGCAACTAAACAACATGCGTGAAAGTTTCTCCGATTTTTTGATTGATCAATACGGATAATCTTGCTTTAGTATCTAAGATTTATCTTACAAGACTGCATACGTAAAAGACTCTTAAACACAGAATCGACAAAGTCAGCCAATAATTCATACTACTAGTTGAGAATTTTGTGTAAAATTTCTCTGTTTAATAAGTGTAAAATGGCCACGTTGAGTTATGCAGCTATCAAGACAGCGTCAACTGCCAAAGAGAACGTAAACAAAGCATTAAAAAAACTATTTCATAATTTCAGTCTAATGATTAAATTTTTTCTGTATAATAATGAATGTAATTTAGGAGGAGAAACGAGTGGACGCGAGAGAAAAGGCTTTGCTCCTCTTTGCCTTCCAACTGCTGGTGGACAAGGGCTACAAAGCGACCGCCTCGACTTTCAGCGTCCGAGTGCTCTCTTGACCTGAACCAGTACGTGATGTGTGAAAATATTGACCTCAACTCCATCTTTGTCGAGTTTGAAGCTTATCATAATCTGAAATTCCAAAGGTATCCCCAGTACTTCAGGTAAAGTCAATTTGACAATATTGTTAAAAAATAATTAATATGGCCAAGAGTCAAGTCTAAGACTAAAATTTTTTTTTTAATGTCTCCAGAAAAATTACCGCGTCTTCCAGCAAATCAGGAGAGAGTTTACTTTCCAAATTAAAATCAAAGCAGAATTCGTCCACCACAAAAAGCAGGAGCAACAGGCAAAACCGGGCCTTACTCGAAGACGAGAATAACGCTGATTGTCCAGACGATTTTGGCATTTTCCCCTCCGTGAAGTCTCTCCAGAATGCTTCCTCCCCTGATATTAACTTGCTGGATGACAAACTACTGAAACCCGTTTCCGGCTTGGACTTTCCAAACGAGGATATGCAACAACTGGCGGAAATGATTCAGCGGGAAATTGTAGTGACCAACTTGGGTGTGAAATGGTCGGATGTGATTGGTCTGGAGAGTGCGAAAATGGTGTTAATGGAATCCCTGGTATATTCCAAGGAGTTCGCGGATTTCTTTGGAAATGCCTTTCCGCCATGGAGGGGGCTTTTACTTTATGGGCCTCCGGGAAATGGGAAGACGATGCTGGCGAAGGCAGTGGCGCACGAGTGTAAAACGACGTTCTTATAATATCTCGTCATCCTCCGTGGTCAGCAAATGGAGAGGCGACTCTGAAAAATTGGTCAAGGTCCTGTTTCAGCTCGCCAGATTTCACGCTCCGTCCACCATCTTTTTTGACGAATTCGATGCCCTAGGATCTTCCAGAAACTCTGCGGGTGAGAGCGATGCATCCAGACGGTTGAAAAAGTGAGCTGCTTCAGCAAATGGATGGGTTACTCTCATCTCCACAAAACAATGGCTACATAGAAGATCGCCCAGTGTTCATTTTGGCTGCTACGAACACCCCCTGGGATCTTGACCCGGCGATATTGCGTCGTCTGGAAAAACGCATTTTTATCCCACTTCCAGATGAAAACGAACGAAGAGCAATTTTTCAGAACTGCTTGGGAAAGGCTGCGCAAAGCGTGGCTGAGACAAGCCGAGGTGGCAACAAAATCATTTTAGAGGTTGACTTCAACGTGATTGCAGCAGTAAGAAAATAAAATTAAAACAATGACATATTAAATATTAAATTATATTTAAATTAAATTGAAGCTGAATTAAAGATTTAAATAATTTTTCCTTCAGGTAAGTGAAGGTTATTCCGCCTCGGACATTTACCAAGTTGTGAAAGAGGCGATTGTGCGGAAATACAGAGAAAGCTTTGCTCAAAAAATTAGTAAGTTCATTATGAAATTGTGGTTAATTGTTGAATTAATTAATCCATTGTGGAAATATTGATATTTTAGAAAAACTGGTAATTGAAACTAATGATGTGATGGGGACGATTGACAGCATGCCGCCCACAGTGAAAGGCGAGATGAATGCGAAATTTGGGAATTGGGACGCACGCTTTGGAACTTCTTGAACTTTGACATTTGTTGAAGTCACTTTAGTACTACTTGTAAAAACATTGCATTTTAAAAATTAACGTTTTTATCTTTTAATAAAAAGCCATTTAATCATTGTATTATTAAAGGTCGTTCTCCCCTCCCCATTTTTCATTTCACTTTCAATATACCTCATGTTTCTTCATTTTTCTTGCAAATTGCATTTGATTATATCATATCATGAACGACCCCGTCTCAGCCAGAGTGAGACCACACCACATCCATCACAATCACAATTCTATTAATTTATTGTCACTTTCATGACATGACATTGACACATAGTTTTGGAAACCTTGTTTTTCCACCATTCCATTCTGCAAACATTCCTCAGTTTTGCAAACTCAGCCCAGCCCACATTTCTACCCATCTTCCAATCAGATCAGGGTTTAAATAGTGCAATATTATAATGAGCACTCGATTCCATTCCACTTCCATGGAACACCTGGTTCTTTCCCATTCCATGTCTGTCATCCCATCTCTCACAACTCGCGAAAGACAAAGGAGCATTAATGCACTAAAGGACAGTGAGTTTCTGAGGAAGTGAAATAAAAAGATGGAAACGAGTTTAGACTCTGTGAGTGAGCTCTTGTCTTGTATTTAGCTGAGTGAAATGGAAATTGGAGCATTGATTGAGTTCCTTCCTGAGCCTGTTGCTTCCACTTCCTCATCCGCCTCCATTTCATTCTTTTTCCCTCCAAATGAAATCACCCACATGAATTTTCCACCTGCTCTGCCCCACTTTCTTCAGCCCTGTCAATTATGCACATGTTACATTATCACATTCATTTCCCATGCTTTTCTCCTCCTCAACAAAATGAATCCTCTTTACTTTGCCAGGTAGCCGAAATAAATGGACAGGTCAGAGAGAAAATGGACATGACAAGAAAAAATATTATTCTAACCACATTACACACTTAGTTGGATAACCTAAAGACATTTGACAGCAGCTTTGGAGTTTCACTGCATTAACTTTCCTTCCCATTATTCTAATAACGCCATTGATCTCTTTAAGCGTGCAGCATTAAACTAACAGGACAATAATGTTTGTTCAGGTAATAGTAGTGTCTATTTTGTTCTACTCATATCACATTTCTCTCCATCTCATCTCCATTTTTACTTTCCTCATTTAATATGGACTCAAATGAAGATCGCCCCAGAATAGCGTCCATTTACTACAACTCAGCATATTAATGTGTGTGCATGTAACAAACAACTTATTACGTACCCGTATAGAATCCCTTTGCAAGACTCTCAGGTAAACCAAGTGATCCGTCAATCAGTCAGGGAACAATTGTTTTTGTTTACCTGTTTTTTCTCTGCTCGACTCCACCGAAAAAAATGTTATCATCATTATCATCGTATCATCATCATCTGTCTTGTTGGTTCGTGCTCTGTAGTAGTACTAGGAACTGAATTGTGAATCTGAAGAAATTCTGCTTTGTTTTCCTTTACTTGGGCAATATCAAATGCCAGTCTGAGGCTCATGTTATGTTGTTGATTCCTACCTGTTTAAAAAAAAAAGGGTTTGTATTGTATGTAAATATGCACGGTGCTCGTGATGCTGAAAAAGTTGGGATAATCGGATGATAATATTAATGGAACATGACCAGCAGAGACTGAATTTTTCTTCATGGATGGAGGATGTGGGTTTACTGATACAAGACAAGCATTACATTACTGCAAGAGTGATCACCATCATATTATCAAGCGTGGGCAAAAAACGAGTGAATAAGTTTCTTGCTTCAGAACAGCCCAACTTTTCATTCACATGTTGAAGAGATAAGTCTAACCGAAAATGAATGCAAAATAAATTCTAAACGCAGTAAGGCATTGAGGTCTTATTCTTAAGTAAGTTACTGCGTTTCTGGTATTATGGTGCGAGCGATGGTAATGGAAGCTTGAAGAAGCTGCGTACTCTCTTATGTAAGGTTACTCAAGTAGTAACAAAGTGATTTCAGTTTGACAAATAGACCCATTTGGGTTCTGTTTCTCTTTCGTGGTCGTCTCTCACTCTATTTAACCCTTCTGTAAGAAGTTTGTGGTTGCTGGTCCCTCAGTTCAAGCTCAGACATGGTGTTTGTAGCTTGGTCAAGTTAATTTGTCACAAAACCAGTTGTATTCTTGCTCCATGCTAATTTACCATTGTTCGTTGTGTGATAACTGATAACATTCATTAACATCGGCTTAAACTAACTGGATCGTATTCATATTATCCTTGCTGGAAAAATATCTAGAAAAAAATTGTTAAGAAGGAAACAAGAATAAATTTATTCAGAGCAAAGGAGGCAGGTGGTCAGTCTGGTTATTTACATGTTACGTTCGAATTGATAGTGAAGTGAAAGAGCAAATGAGGAAGTGCAAATATTATTTAATCAGACGAGGATGACCAGAATTTGCAATGGGTAGTGGTATATTGTAGGTTATAATAATAATTGAGACATACTTCACATAATAATATTAAGTATAGATTAACTTCACTGGACACGTGTGTTAGTATTGTCAATATTTTGTGTTGGAAACGTTATTGGTACTGGACTCGCTATCCTTATTTAGACTGGAGTTCCGTGTGTGCACACAGGTAGATACGTGGTATTTGTAAACTATCGTGGAAAGTGCGAGTCAAAACATTTTCCACATTAGCTCATAGCTTAATAAATCATTAATGAGATAAGTAATAATGAGACTGTTTGACATTATGCCGTAACTAATGTTTCATTAAACCACTGGCATTCATTAATTATCTCGTACACCTTTCCCAAGTTTTTCATAGTTCCAATTTTCAAGTATTTGTTAACTTTATTTGTAAACAATCCATGAAAATATTC